>PISX010004184.1:53153-125526 GCA_004024625.1 Mellivora capensis | reverse complement strand
GGCTAAAATTAACAAGTCAGGAAATGACAGATGCTGGCGAGGATGTGGAGAAAGGGGAACCCTCCTACACTGTTGGTGGGAATGCAAGCTGGTGCAACTGCTCTGGAAAACAGCATGGAGGTTCCTCAAAAAGTTGAAAATAGAACTACCCTATGACCCAGCAATTGCACTACTGGGTATTTACCCTAAAGATACAAACATAGTGATCCGAAGGGGCATGTGCACCCGAATGTTTATAGCAGCAATGTCTACAATAGCCAAACTATGGAAAGAACCCAGATGTCCACCAACAGAAGAATGGATAAAGAAGAGGTGGTATATATACACAATGGAATACTATGCAGCCATCAAAAGAAATGAAATCTTGCCATTTGCAACGACGTGGATGGAACTAGAAGGTATCATGCTTAGTGAAATAAGTCAATCGGAGAAAAACAACTATCATATGATATCCCTGATATGAGGAAGTGGAGATGCAACATGGGGGCTTGGGGGCGTAGGAAAGAAGAAAAGAAACAAGATGGGATTGGGAGGGAGACAAACCATAAGTGACTCTTAATCTCACAAAACAAACTGAGGGGTGCTGGGAGGAGGGGGGTCGGGAGAGGGGGGTAGGGTAATGGACATTGGGGAGGGTATGTGCTATGGTTAGTGCTATGAAGTATGTAAACCTGGCGATTCACAGACATGTACCCCTGGGGATAAAAATACTTTATATGTTTATAAAAAATAAAAAAATTAAAAAATAATCCATACTAAACAGGATAACATTCACAACGTTTGGAATCTAATCAAAGATCATCAGATATGCAAATAAACCAGAAAATATGACCCACAATGAGGATTGATCAATAATAGAAAGTGACCCAGAACTAACACAGATGATAGAACAAACAGACAAGGACATTAATAATGCTTTAATAAGCATTTATTATAACTATTCCAGTATGGTCAGAAGTTATCTAAGGACACAGAGAATATTTTTAAAAGACCCCAATGTAACATCAGGGAGTGAAAATTGTGAAGTCTAAGAGGTGAAATACTTACACTACATGGCGCCCCCAGCAGACTGGACATTGTAGAGGAAAAGAGTCGTGAGCTCGACCACGTGGCAATAGAAATGATCCAAAATGAGAGGGAGTAAAAAGAATCTCTGCCCCTTACTTGCCCCCAAAATGAAAACAGCATCAGTGAGCTGCAGGACAGTCACAGGCAGCTAAAATTTAGGTAGTTGGAGTCTCCAGAAAAGACATTAGAGAGAGGGGTGTGGACAGAAAATATAGTCCTTCAAATGAAGAAATAATGGCTTAAAATTTTTCAGATTCAATGAAAACTATAAACCCAGGGATGAAAAGAACTCAAATCCAAGTGCATACACACACATACACACACAACACCATTAAGAAAACTACACCAAGACACATCACAATGAAATTGCTTAAAAACAATGATAATGGGTAAGGCTTAAAAACATCCAGAGAATAATGACAAGTCACATATAGAGGAATAAAAATAAGAATTACAGCAGATTTCTTCTTGAAAATATTGAGAGCAGGAAGACAATGGAGGACTGTCTTGAAAACACTGTACTGAAAACCTGTCAACCTATAACTCTTTACTAAGTAAAAACATTTCAAAACAAGGGCAAAATAAAGACATTTAATTCATACAAAGGCTGCAAGAATTCATCTCCAGCAGACAGGCACTGCAGGAAGTGAGAGGAAGTCCTCCGTACAGAAGGAAAATGATACTGATTGGAAATCTGGAGTTACACATATGCATGAGGGGCATGAGAACTGGTAAAGCCATGAACAAGCATGTAAGGTTTTTCTTACTATTTAAATTTTAAGACACTCTTCCTTCACTTGGTTCTTCGTTCAAGCCCTTCTTATAAGTGAAGATAAATCACATTACCTTTTACCCAACTCTGCTTCTAATTCATATCCTCATTTCTATGGATTTTTATTCTTACAATCTCACTCTCTATACCATTAGGACTTGTGCTTCTCATTCTTCTAGTGTCTCCCTACCTTCCTGAGTGATGCAACTAAATGTTCAGAACAAGTACCCTTCGTACTAATAAAGCCATTAAGTGCCTTGACTGTCACCTGCTCTAAAGAGCTTTTGATTGCTTATGAAAACTTGTACCTTACCCTTGTCCTGGAAAGTTGTGGTGCATAGTAATGTATTAAAGTTTCTGAGAAAGTCATTACTAAAGCACTTTATGAAATTTATCCCAGCATTTCCTCTAACTTATTGACTACAGGATTCTCAGAACACAATCTGAAAATTATTGATCCTATGCAACATCCTTACTTTATAGATGAGGAAGCTAAAATCCAGAGAAGTAAAGTAATTTGCCCAAGATCCCACAGAGTGATACAGCAGAGACTAATACTAAAGTCTTCTGGAATCAGTCCAGTGTTCCTTCCTCAGCACTCACCCTGAAACCTTGGAATTCTTGAAAATTTCTTTAGGAATTTCTTGTCCCTCCAAAATCAATCTCATAGCTTTCAACATGGCCTTTCACCATTAAACTTCTTTCCCAGAATAAAATTCTGCAAATCTAGGAATCAATGGATGCCTGGCATTTGGACAGGAATCAAATCTTCAGATCATAAGCCACTTCAAGGAGATCAAGCTCATTGTGAAAGTATCATTTGAAAAGACAATGTTGGGCATCCTCGGAGGTGGCAATTCTACTTGGAACTGGCAGCCATTTTTCTGTCATCACTTAGTC
Source organism: Mellivora capensis (assembly GCA_004024625.1). Lineage (NCBI taxonomy): Eukaryota > Metazoa > Chordata > Mammalia > Carnivora > Mustelidae > Mellivora > Mellivora capensis. The sequence continues at coordinate 122,786 of PISX010004184.1, read as the reverse complement.
ATTTTTCTGTTCAGCTCAGAAGGCATCCCTGGCTCTGCTGGGAGTGACAGATGCTCTATTGAACAGAGCCCCAGTCCGTCATACCGAACCGGCCCCACTTTGCGCAAAGGCTGAGTGAAAGGGGCAGATGTGGAGCCAGACTATTTTGACAGGGGATGGGTTCCCCTCTCCCCCTTTCTCCCAAAAAACCTTTTTCTCTCCTTATGTTTGGATGAATTATTCCTATTCTCAATGAAAAGCAGAGAGGAACAGAAAGAAATTATTCCAAAAGTGTTGGGGAGACATCTGGGAGAAAAGTACAAAGAAAACCTCAAAGATTTTCAGCATTAGAAATGGTGAGTGATGGCAGGAGTCCTGCTTCCCTCTCTCTCTCTCTCTCTGCCTGCCTCTATGACTACTTGTGATCTCTCTGTCAAATAAATAAATAAAATATTTTAAAAAATGGTGAGCGAGCATATCCACCCCGATTTGCTCATCTGCTGGGTACTATGATTAAGGGAAGAGAAATAGAGAGAGATGTTATTTTTTAAAGCTCTCTGCTACTTGAGCTTGATAGAAAATTCATTTCAAAGAGAGTTCTGGTCTTCTGGTTGGGAAAAATAACCTAACAAACATGTTTGATTAGGATCATGAAACCCTCTTGGAATAGATCGCCCAGATAAGAAGGTTAGATGCAACAACTGAAATCAGAATCTCGAAGAGATATTAGCCCTTCTGGGCTCACTGAATTCACAACAGCTAAGAAGTAGAAACAACCTAAAATGTCTGAGAACAAATAAGTGGATTCTTAAAATGTGGTCTATACATACAGTGGAACATTATTCAGCCTCCAAACAGAAGAAAATCCTGCCATCTGTGAGAGCAAGGATGAACTTTAGAGCACAGTAGGTTATGTGAAATCAGGCTGTGCCAAAAGGCCAAATTCTGCCTAATTCCACTTATATAAGGAATCTAAAATAGTCAAAGTCATAGGAGCAGAGAGGAGAATGGTGGTTGTCACAGGCTTGTGGGAGGAGGAACTGGGAGTTATTAATCAACAGTTATGCAAGGTAGAGTTCTAGAGCTCTCCTGCGCGACACTGTGCCTGCAGTTAACTACAGGGGGTCATACAGTTGAAACGTTGTCAGCAGGGCAGATGTCGGGTTAAATGTTCATACCGCAGGGCCAAGGAAGGAAGCTCGGCCATGAACAAGTTCCTGAGGTAGAAATGGGAGCACAATGACAGTACCGTGAGGCAGGCCCTCCTCTCCTTGCTAACCTCAGGGAAGTCCGGGACATGATGCAGCTTGTGTTCGTGGGTGGGGGTGGGGGTGCTTTAAAGTGCAGTTCGGGGCAGGAGAGAGAAGAATGATAGGGAAGAAACCAGCATGGTAGGAAGGCCAGCCAACATGATTAACAATGTCGCGTGTGACAGGATCCCAAGATGGAGTTTATTCTCACAGTAAATGGGAGACTGAACTCAGAGAGCTGGAAGTAACCTGATCAAAACTACGATCTCATTTAAACCTCACACCCAGACTGTGAGGACCTATTATCCATATTTTAGAGACAGGAAAACAGAATTGGACATATTACTGCGTTTGCTTAAGCTCATGTAGCCTTGTCTAGAGACTCGTAGAACCAAGCTGCCTACCCCACTCTGACCCACTGCAGCTCCTGGGCTCCTGGCCAGTCTGCTTGTGATAAAACTTGCACGTCCCTAAACCTCACCCTCCATCTCCTTGTTGGCAGGGAATGCAACTTATTTTTTTTCTAGTGTTCTCTCACTACCTGACATGCAGCAGGTACTCAAGATGTAGACACTAAGTTGCAACCCCCACCCCACCCCCAAGTAAAAAGAGAAGAAAAAGAAAGAAATGACATCCTATAAGTTCTGTCATGGAGAATATTCTCCATATAGTTCACAAGTTAATTGATTTGCCCGAGATTACATAGCCGGAATGTGACCCAGACATGCCTCAATAGCACATTTACTATGGACCCTCAGCCAGCCTCCCAGTGGCCCCTGTGGGCAGAGAGATGGCAATTCTTTTCCCCCCAGGGTGAGATCCCAAAGTCAAGTGTGCGATAGCAGGCAATGGGAGGTTGGGTGAAGGGAGAAACCAATAAAGGAGTCAGTCATTCATCCAAAAAAAAGTTCTTTGCACACAGACTGTGAATAATAAAGCCTCCCAACTTCAGGAAACTGATTCTGGCAAAAAAAAAAAATCTTTGTTCAGCTTGATTCTTCTGGTTCCCATTGGGATCTCTTGGTGATAACAAAAGCTCTGTGGACCTGGAGTCAACAGAAAACAACAGTAATTGTTTTGTTTGCACAAATGTAAAGTGAATGTCCTGTCCTCTGGCACCAGAAAAAAATTTGGTTTGCGTCTCAAAAATAAGAACCAAGGAGCACCAAGAAGACACTGAACTAGAAACCCCAGCATGCACAGAGCACACCCAGAGAGGCACAGGGCCCTGGCTCTCCCGAAGGCAGCATGCTTCCCTGCCGGGGTGTGTGCGGAATTAACAATGTCACATCATTTCAGCCTCCTCATCTGCTGCCCTCATGGGTAGGAGGAAAGGGAGGCAGCTGGCATTGATTTTACTCTGACTATAAAACGTTCACATACAGTACCTCATGCAATCTTCTAACAGCCATAGGAAACTGGCACGATTTCTACTCCCCATTTTACCCAAAGGGAAATTGGGCTTTCCAGAATGTAACTGACTTGTGCTGGCTCACAAAGCTAAGTGTCAGAGCCTAGATTCCAACCCAGCTTCAGTGTATGACCAAGCCCATGCTCTTCTCACCTTACCCAAGTGACAGGAGTGCCTTGGGCTAGGACCCAGAGAGCTACTTTATAATTTCAGCTCTCCTACTTGAGTAGGAGTGTGAGCTAGGCAAATCGACTTCCCCTCTCAGAACCTCAGTTTCTTGATTTGTAAATAGATGTTGACCTGGACCATGCCAGTCAACACTTTCTTCTAACAGTCTGTGGTTTTGTTAACCTAAGTGGCCACTGCTGGCTTTTAAAATGAGACACCTGTTTCCTACCTGTTTCCTTCATCCCTCTTGTCCCTTCAAATTGAACTTCACATCATGCACAAGCCTTAAGGGAAATCCTATTTACAAATTGTGATTGCCAGAGAAATTGAGGATTTCTTCTCTACTTCCTGTCACACCTATTGGGGATTGTTCTTTTCATGTGTGTTAGCATCTGAGAGTGTCTACCTGTTTTTCCAATATTGAATATTTGTTGAAGAATATTTATAAAATGTTTACAGTATAAATAATTACCAGTGGTGCATGGGTGGCTCAGTTGGTTAAGCATGTGACTCTTGATTTCGGCTCATGTCATGATCTCAGGGTTGTGAGATTGAGCCCTGCATCAGGCTAACACACTTGGTGTAGAGCCTGCTTAAGATTCTCTCTCTCCCTCTCCCTCTGTCCCTCTGTCCCTTCCCCCGCTCTCTCTTTAAAAAAGCATAAATAATTATAATAAAGTTACATCTACATAACCACTACCCAATTTCAAGGAACATAACCTTCAACTCTGAAGACCCCAGTGTACCCCTCTTCCACCCATCCTTTGAGATATGACTACTAATCTAATTTTGTATTTATTATTCGCTTGATTTTCTTTGTATGTTAGCATGTTTCAGGCCCTTAAAAATAGATTGTTTGGGCGCCTGGGTGGCTCAGTGGGTTAAGCCGCTGCCTTCAGCTCAGGTCATGATCTCAGGGTCCTGGGATCGAGTCCCACATCGGGCTCTCTGCTCAGCAGGGAGCCTGCTTCCTTCTCTCTCTCTGCCTGCCTCTCTGTCTACTGTGATCTCTCTCTGTCAAGTAAATAAATAAAATCTTTAAAAAAAAATAGATTGCTTAACTTTACATGTTATTGAATGTCCTGTAAATAAACTCACATCATAATTTACACAATTTTTATGCAAATTAGATTTTTTTGGCCTAATAATAGTCCCCTGAGAGTCATCCAAATTGTTGTCTATCGCTATTTTAAATATTCAGTAGGACCCTTTATCTGTCTGTTTATTATTTATTCCAGACACATGTGTAAGTGAGCTCCAGGTTTTCGGCTATTATGAACCCTTGGCAATGACCTTCTTAGACAATGTCTCCTGATGCACATGTATAAGAAATTTTCTGGGGTATATGTCTAAGGCGTGGAGAAGCTAGGTCATAGTATGTACATTCTCAATTTTAGCAGGTAATGCCATTTATTTCCAACAAAATGGTGACCTTCTACTGAGAATAAAGGAGACTGTGCTTTTCCGTTTCCCAATGTGTACTTTTTTAAAACCAATGTCCTGTTATAAATGATATTATTATGGTTTCACCTTGCATTTCCCTGATTATGAGAGGCTGGATTTTCTTTAATGATTCTGGTTCATTCACATTTCTTTTTCTGTGAAATGTCATGTCTTCAGTCACAAGTATCTTCCACACATTATGGCTTGCTTCACTTTCTTTATATCTTTTAGTGAACAGAAGTTAATGACCCTAATGAACTGATTTATCCTTTCTTCTAAAGGTTTTTGATTGTTTGCTTTTGTTTTGTAAGTCCTTCTTCTTTGAGGAATTCTTCCTTGAGGGCATGAAGATATTATCCTATGCTGTCTTCTAGGTTTTCTAGTACTCTCTCTCTCCTACTTAGGTCCTTCATCTATTTGCAATGTTATTTTTTATGTCTGATGTAAGGTAGGGAAATAATTTATTAATTTCCATGTAGATAATTAGTTGTCAGCCTCATTTGTTAAATATATGCACATTTGTTCTTGAGCTATCCTTTTTTATGAGTCAATTTGTATATCCTTGTACCATGCTTCTGTATCTGTTGTGATAAATCTTATCTGGTAGGAAAAAATTCACCTAATTCATGTCCTTCTTCAGACTTGTCTGGACTGTTCATCCTTAAAAATTTTACATTCAGATTGTAAAGCTCCATAAAAAGCCCTATTGATATCCTGATTAAACTATAGGTCAATTTGAGGAGAGCTGGAATTTTTCTCTTATGCCCAATTTATTCTTAGGTTCTTGTTTGTATCTTTGTGCATATAATAAACCTGGACTTCCCTATTACTGCATTAACCCCACTCTGCTATGGTTATTAATGTTATAATCACCTAAAAAATGCAATTCTCTAATTGTCCATTCTCCATATGTTGTATAAGATTGGAATCATCAGTATCTTGAAAGTTTAGTAGAACAGACCTATAAAATTGTCTAGGTTATGTTGTTTTCTTTGAGGTCAAGATGTTTTTTAAAATTATTAATTCAACTTCTTTGCTGGAAATGAGATTGTTCTTAATTTCTCTTTCTTCTTGGGTCAGTTCTATTAAGTTGTGTTTTTCTAGAAATTTAACCATTTATCCAAGTGTTCAAATTTACTGACAAAATTGTTCATAATATCCCCGTTATCTGTTTACTCTTTGCAGCTTCAGTAATTTGCCAATCCTAATATTTTATGCCTCCTCTATTTTGTCTTTATTATGAATGATTTTAAATAACCAACTTTGGCCTTATTGATCTCTGTTTTATGTTTCATCAAGTTCTGCTTGTTATTTCCTTTCATGGGTTGGGGAAAGGGGATGCTGCTATCCTTTGTCTATATTTCTAACATAGATGTGAATTCATTTTTAGTTTAATGCATGCATTTTAGACTAAATGGGAAAAAAATTATACTTCTAGACATTCTTTAATTATACCACACAAGCTGTTTGTGGTATATAATTGTTCTGTTTTTTCCCTCAAAAATTTTTCAGTTTTTTAATTCATGGATTACCTAAAACTTTTTGTATTAATTTCTAACATAAGGGGTTTTCGATCATGAATTTGTTTTCAATGTGCTATTTGGTTCCACATATGATCGATTTTTTTTTTTTTTTTGACAAGCATTGAGCACCCATCTATGCCAGGTATTGTTCTCGGTGCTTGTGTTACATCCCTGAACAAAACTGACCAAAAATTCATGCCTTTCTGGAGTTCACATTCTATTGTCAATTTTTAGAAACATCCCACCCACATGCTTACCTGGAATGTGTATTCTTCCCTTGTTTGGTGCAGTTAAGTATGATCATTAAATCAAGATTCCTTTTCTTATTACTTAAATTATGTATATCCTTACTGACTTTTTTTGCCTGCTTATTATATCAATTTCTAAGAGAGGTAGGTTAAAATTTTCTGGTGTGTTTGTGAATTCATCTATTATTCTGTTTTTAATTACCACCATAGGAGGCATATCCTCTTGAAAGACAAGAAAACTGATTCTCAAAATGAGAAACATATCTTATCTCACAAAGTTCATAAAAATGGAGCCAGGATTCCAACTTAGTTGTCTCAATTATGACAATATGATGTCACTGTCATGTTTTGTTTCATATCCTCATGTAGCAACAACATATCAATGGCTCCCCATATGGGGGAAATTTCCTCTATTATACTTTAACCAAATTCCTAGAGTTCTCTGCTTTCTGGCCAGCAACAAATCTTAAGCCACACAACCTAAACCAGGCCAGTGAGTCCTTCCTCTATCTTTGTCATATTGCTTTTTAAAAATAGTTCTCGGGGCGCCTGGGTGGCTCAGATGGTTAAGCCTCTGCCTTCAGCTCCAGTCATGATCTCAGGGTCCTGGGATTGAGCCCCGCATCAGGCTCTCTGCTCAGCGGGGAGCTGCTTCCCGCCCTCTCTCTGCCTGCCTCTCTGCCTACATGTGATCTCTCTCTCTGTCAAATAAATAAATAAAATTAGTTCTCTGGTGACTAGTCATGTCTGAATGTATCAAAATACCTAGCCAGAATATGTCTTGAGGTTAATTTTTGTTTTGCTCTTTGTCGAGGATATCCTTTGTCCTGTATATATAAATCTCATCTAAAGGTACTCTGAATGTCCTTATTATTTCATCTCCACCTCTAGAATATATAATCTTCCATTTCTTCTAGTTCAAATAAATAATTTTTGGTGATATATGGAATTTACTGCATTGTTGAATGAGTATGATTTATTTGTTGAAAGAATTTATTGTTGAATTCAATTGGTATGAATTTATTTGTTGAAGTTGAATGAAGTATAATTTATTTGAAAAACATTAGGCATTACTACATGCCAGGAATGGTGCTAGGAGGCACTGTAGATTCAGAACATAGTAATATAGTAAGATAGAAGTCCAGGACACAATGCAGTAGAAAAAGTCTTGTTATACGTGTGGAATATAGGGGTTATAGGAGCATGGGCAGAGGGGGCAGGTCACTCAGCCAAGGGGTAGTCTGTCAGGGAAGGCTTCATGAAGGAGATGACACTTGAGCTGCATCTTGAAGTGAAATACAGTCCAGGAAAAAAGAAAAAAACTGTCTGGGAAGAGAAGAAACACACTTCTCCACACTAATATTAAATGGACAGTGATTTTTAAAGAAAATTTATTTTAAATTTTTGCCATTATATTCCCATTTCTCACTGACACTCTACACAGGGTTTATGAATATGAGACATCTACTCCATGGCAGGGATCTCTAACTGAACACAGCATTCTTTCCACAGCATTGAATCTACTCAACACGAGGTTCCATGATTGATAAGGTAGAAATAGTCCATCATCCTTTATAAAGGAAAGTATATATGAGAGAAACTTGCTGACCATTTCTGATTTGATTGGGTGGAGGAAATGTGGAAAGGGTGGATCCAGAAGTGAGGCAGGAGGCCAGGTTCTAAAATATCACTTGGACAGTTTTAAAAGTCCCAAAATCATAGGCCACACCCTAGACTGATTCAGTCCCAAACTCTGGGGGAGGGAGGAAAAGATACTGTATTTTTGAAACTCCCCACGTAATTTCCAATGTGCAGCAATTTTGAGAATGACTGCCATAAGGGGTCTTTGTCAGAAAAAGTCTAATTCATTACCGATTTAAAGGGCTAGAAAAATTACCAAATTGCACTTCCTGGGGATTATTATTTTAGGGCAAAAGGGAGGCCTCTGAATCTGGACTCTGGTCAATAAGCAGATACCAAAAGCGAAGACCTGAGGGGTCTGGCCAGTGAGCGGGGATTGTCACCCAGAGGCAGAGCCAGAGCCAGAGATGTGAACTGTGTTGATAAAACCAAGCTGAAGAGTTGTCTTCGGGCACCTCTTCTTTTTTTTTTTAAACTAGTTTTAGTGGCCTGATGTCAAATCTACTTAAAAATGGTCATTTCTTGCTTTCGTTTCTTTCAATGTTTTTAGAAATGGCTAAGTACAAAAGCTTTAAGGGCAATTGGCATCACAACCAAATGAGCTTAATTTCGCTACATTGAACTTTTTTTCAAGGTATTAAATTTGCATACAGAAAAAAGCCCAGATACTTAAAAATCAATGAAATGATATTATGCTCAATTAAAAAGAACATGCCTGCGTAAACACAATACTTGGTAGTACTACCATTTATTTGAAAGTCATTTTGACAACATACTGCTTACTTAAAGTAATTAGAATTAGGGGTTAGAGATAATGGAGTACAGAAAACATTGCCTTGAAAGCAGAGCCAATGTCAATACCATCCTAATCTCTTTGCACAAAAGGGAAAATCTACCTTTTAACTACACTACAATGCTCAAAATCTTAAGAGAAAAAGACTTCAACTTGTATGTTCACTCAGAATTTTTAAATCTCTTATGGAAGGAAAGATTAAAGGAAAGAATTTTCAAGACCTTCCTATGCCTTAATGTCCTTTTCAACTCCAAATGTAAAACTGTACTTGCACTGATATAGTACTGTGAAATAAAGACCAATTCAAGAATGTAATGAAGTTTAAAAGCAGCTTCTCTTTTCTCTGCACAGGGAACAATTTTACTGATTTAAATTAGAAACTCCTAGTTGTGGGGAAAGGAAAAGAGAAGGCAGAAGAGAGAAACAGGTGATTTGTGACTCAAAGCTTGTCCTTAGCTGCTCTCTAATAGAGGGAGAAGATTGAAGATTTCTGGAGCCAAACAAAGGTAATAAAGTGAAAAATGGAGTTTTAAAATCCACACACATCACTGAATTTATCCATTTTCTTCTAGATAAAGTAATTTTACAAAAGGAAGTTTGATTTTAAAGGATTTCTCTCATTTTTATTTCTGAACTGAAAATAAAGTGTTTGAAGCCCAGTCTAGTTTACAAAGTATTTGAATGATCATAGCCACCTGCTCAGCAAACACCATGTAAATAAGCTTATTTAACGTTCTGGTTAAAAAATACCTTATCTGTTCTTTGCTCCTTGCAAGTTCCGTTGAAGCAATGCCCCCAAAAGACAAAGAGGGGACTCTACTGATTTCAGTTTCCAATAGAGGGACCGTGTAGCCCATCATGGGGATAAATGCTGTCAAGAAGGGAACCCCCTCTAGAGGCCAGCCATCCACATAGTCTTGCAATCCATGAGAGCAGTGGCTCTCCTGTGGTCCCTGGACCAAGAGCATGAGCACTACTTGAGACATGGTTAGAAATGTAAACTCTTGGGACCTGTCTATTTAGTCCATTTGGGCTATCCTAGAGACAACAAAAATTTATTTCTCGAGACACTTCTAGAGACTGAAAGTCCAAGATCAGTGTGCCAGCTCATTCAGTGTCTGGTGAGAGCCCTCTTCCTGATTCATAAATGGACCTTATAGTTTTAACTTCACAGTGTGGATGATCCAAGGGAGCTTGCTTGGGATTCTTTCATATGGGCACGATCCTATTCATGAGGGCTTTACCCTCATGACCTAATCACCTCCCAAATGTCCCATCTCCTAATACAATCACTTTGGGGTTTAGGATATCAACATATGAATTCTTGGGGGACACATTCAGACCACCCCATCACCTGAAGAGAACTGAATCAGAAGCCTCTGTGGTGGGGGGGCAGCGACCTGGGTTTTAACAAACCCTCCAGGTGACTCTGAGGCACACTGAATTTGAGAACCACTAAACTAGAAATGCTTCACTCCCAAAGAGGTCAGAGATGTGCTCGCTTCGGCAGCACATATACCAAAGAGGTCAGAGAAGGAAGGTGTCACTGTGTACAGGAATTAATTATACAGGCATGAACTAAGCTAAACTGTCTCTCCTCCGAGCAGAATATAAGTAGATAAACAAAGCTGATGCTTCTATCAAGCAAAAACATGGAGATATAATTTAGGAAATATAGGACGACACTACAGTTTAATTTATGAGAAAAAGCTTTCAGTAACTCTAAAATTATCCCCCAACTATGACTTTAAAGGATAACTGTGTCCCTCGATGTAAATGCTAAAGTAATGTAAATGTGTAATGGCATAAATATAGAAGAGTGTGGGTAACCCCAGTATCTATAGGGCCCCAGTGAAGAGGAGTAAGCAGTTTCATACACCCCACTGTTGGAGCTCTTCCCCACCATTCAGGACTACAGCCTGCCACACACCAACTTCATGGTTATCTGACTACAGAATGACGCTGAACATGTTTTAAGGGTCAGGGTAGAAATGAAAATAAGAAAATAAAGCCACGTTCTAGATTTTTCATGATCTTTTTTATTGAACATACATAGTACATGTAAAACTGGCATAAAATTCATAAAAATACGATACTTCCATGTGATATCACTTTATTCCTGATACAGCCTTTCACGGTCTCCTTAATATCATTGTCCTATTTTAACACGATACTTTTTCTGCAAAGCGTTTTTAGAGGCTTTTCTGCATATAGAAATACTGCCCCCACTTTGTTTTTTCATATGCCACAACAAGAGCTATTTTTACCACCTCCTTGCCCATCCTTACCTTCCTCATACTAAAGCAAAAAAATATTTTCAAATGCTAAAAATAAGTAGAATACTGAGCTTTAATACTGTTTTGTCATGTGTATGGAAACTACTACTATTCTAAGTTCCCATAAAAGATACTGATCTTCTACAGCACCGGCTGCTACCAGATGGGACCAAGGCTGAGTGTGCCGTGTAGCCCAAGGCCTCTGTTCTTAACTGCCCTAAAATACACTCATAGCTCGCTGGTGTAGTTACGTTAATAAATACCGTTACAAAAGGGATTCTTATGGGGAGGGGAACAACCCAATTTGACCACTTTTAACTTTTCCCACCATATGAAACAGTCAAAACGGTATTTTAATGTTTTTCCTGTACAGAATTTCCAATCATTACACGTGACCTCATCAGGAAAGGAATGATTGGAGGGTGGGGAGAAAAGCCAGTGACTTTAAAAGTACAATTTTTAAAAAACCGGCAGCGCTGCGCGTAGGAGACAGCCCTGTCGGCGTCAACAGCGCACAGAGAGGAGCGCGCTTCCCTCCCCCCGCCCACGGGACTCTCCGCCACCTCGGCCTCAAGTGCCCTCTTCCCATTTTTCCGGATTGCTGCATCATTGCTCAAATTCTACTCCTAATCCACGACTCCCCAGCTGCTTCCCTATTTTCTGAAACTGGCAGAAGCCCAAGAAATCAAAGTCACACAGCGAGCGAGGAGGCGGGGGCAGGCACCTGAAGACACTGCTGGCCGCTCCCGCTGGAAGGAGGCTCCCGGAAGCGGAAGCGCGGGCTCTGGGGAGGGCTGGGGGCTGCCCACTCACCAGCCCAGGCTGTCCTTGCAGCTCTCTGCTCTAAGCAAGCTAGTGCTTCCCCCAGACCAGGCTTGTCCTTGGGCTCTGGTGAGAAGGCAGAAAGGGAACAGCTCTTCAGTGGCTCCCAAGAGTGGGCACCGGAAACCATCCCTGAGGACTCAGGTCTCAAGGACAGTCCACGATGAGGTTAATCTGCCTGTGGTTAATAAAGAGAACACTGTATAATTAAATGTGTAGTCCATCAGAGTCATGGTTTGCTTAGAATTTAAAATCTTAAAACCATTTCTCAGAACTATGAGGATTCACCGTTTTGAAGAATCTCATTTCACACAAATTAACTTCTAAGGAACCAAAATTCATACTAGGAATTCAGGGCAGGTTTGGGAATCTTTTAAAATAAAAATAAATAAGAAGGAAAAAACTTAAAGAGGAAGGTTAAGTATATTCGTTCTTCATACTGAAATGATAGTTTGGGGGATCAAAATTATAACATAAGGCTTAAGGCTTTGTCTTACTAAAGACAGGCAATTTAAAAAATAAAATAAAAATTCCATTCATTTCTCATTATGGGTTTACTTTTTTGACAGAAAAATTAGTCATGTTTTATTGTATCTTAATAGTAAAAGAAAAACTACACATACTACAGTCTACTGTTCCACTGTAATTTGTGTCTACTCAAATACACACTAGTTTGCAGATGCATCATCATATTTGGGTCTTTCAAAATAGCTGCTCTTAAAACTATAATTAAACATGAAAAATTTTTACAGTGGTTTAAAGGTACTAAAATATAAACATCTGAGTAATACCAAAAATGAGAAAAATACACAATTGCCATTAATTTTTTTTTTAACCAAGAATAAGTACTTCCTAAGCAACTAAATGAGTAAATAACACTTATTTGACAAAGAGTGCTGGGAGAGAAAGAGGGAGAAAGGAGAGAGAGAAGACACGCTAATGCCACAGGGTTGGTAATTACAGGAATTTGATCCTGACCACTAGATCCAAAAATCTGGATTAGTAATGGGCAGGAAATGCTTCATTAACAAGAGCAACAATAAACAAAAGAACATGAAGAAGTGAAACAGAGAACTCCACATAGCAAATACCCATGTCTGGCCCATCTACTCTTACGGAAGTTGTTGACAGGGGCCCGACACGACTGAGGAGCTTCTGGGAGTCACAGAGATATCCAAATGACAAGAGGCAGAAAAGGAAGCAAGGGCCACTAAGAGTCCCTACACTAAAATCAGCCCCTACAATGGTCAGAACTCATGATATTTTCATACCTTTCTTGTCATGACTCATCATATTTCTTACACAGGCAGCTTTGCTCACTCACTTTAGCACAAATATTTAAGTCAGGTACAAACATATACTCATTTGCATAGCAAATTTTAAGGGTGCATTGAAATAGTAACCAACTGATTAAGGTATAAGTATTTTTACAATCAGAACAACATTCGAATTGACCAAACAAAATGTTTTCTATTTGAAAACAGTTACCTATAAAAGTTTTTGGGATTTGAATTAAAAACAAGGCATGAGTTATTAGCAAAACATTAAAACCATTACTGATGTACTTCTCTGTGGGCAGCAGTCATTCTTCTATAACTTCTAAGACTTTGTAAACACTGTTCTGGAATACAGTGGTGAAATGTGGCTTGGAATCCTTCACCAACAGGTTACATAAGGGAGGTTTCCCAGCATTCGCAGGATCTTCCACGTCCCAAATTTCAGGCATACTGCACCCAGGCCTAGAGAAATGAAGATACAGATTAGAAATCAAAGTACATGAAGCAAAAGCACACTTTTTAGATTCCTGCCCCCATTTCGTTTTTTCTATGTAAATTAAGTTGGTTTAAAAAATCCTATAATGTTATTTATATTTATTTATATATTTATTTAAGCTGCCATAAATTCTCTTTAGAACAAGATGAATGCAGCAAAGTTGACTATAAAAGAAACAGACATACAAAAACACATGAATTCAGTTGGTGGGATAAGAACCATTTTGCTTAAATTCTGCCTCAGCTACTTAGCAAGAATGTGGCTTTGGATAGCTCATGCAGTCTCTCCCGACATTTGTCAAATGGGGAATACCCATTATGTGGGCGTGTCATGAGGACTTACAGAGAAACAGAGAGGAGACTGAGAGAGAGAGAGAGAGAGAGAGACTGTATCTAGCTATTGCTGTGCCTGGCACACGGTATGAGGTTAATATATTACACTGACTTAAAAATTCTAATTGGCAGATATGCTTAGGTCACATTTATACAACTTCCCACTACTGTCTCCTAGAATGAGTCAATTTAAAGAAAATCCAGTGGTGTTCAGCTCACATCTTAGCTAAATGTACAATTAAATTTTAAAAGCAATATATTTTGTAAAGAATAGCAGAAGTGAAATTGGTATTGTATGATATGTGTCCCAATAACTTCTGCAGATAATTGTAACATTTATTTTCAATCTAAAGCAGTGTTCTAGATATAACTGTTGGCTTTCACTAGGGTTTACAAATTTCTTTTCTTTTCCTTTTTTGGTTTTTGTTACATTGAAGATTTTTGTGTTCTTATATTCCAAAATGTGACTCTTTTTTAAGGATGGTGATTTTTATGTCTTGTATAAGGAATTCTTCCCTATCATGATATCATGAGAATACGCATTGTGTGTTCTTCTAATGAAAGTTTTAGAGTTCTGCTTTTCACAGACCTATAATTCATCTGAAATTATTTTTTCCGAATGGTGTGAAGTAGAGATTTAATTTTAATTTTTTCCATAGAGACAGCCAACAGCTCTAGGTCCATTTATTAATTATTATTTATCAAATCCATCCTTACCCACACCACTCAGTACCTGGTACAGTGCTTTCGAATCTATATTACCTGTTTTATAATGACCAGTGGAATAACTGATTCAGGCAAGAATCAAGACTGGATGCAAGAGCTAGCTGGTGAAACGCTATTGAGAAAGAGGACAAACACACAGCCTCTAAGGATCTCCACAGATCTCTTACTAATTCTGAAGGAGATCTGCCTCCTTAATAGATCAAGCGGTCAAACTTAAGCATCACCAATGAGAGAACAAAGTGATCTCTACCTCCCCAAATGACTTATGGACTATAGACAACCCCTGTGGGGTAATTAATATTTTTGCCACAATTTGCTAAACTTAATCTAGTCATGAAGAAGGAATTAGACAAATTCAAACATGGAACATTCCTAGAAGACAACTGGCCTGAACTCTTCCAAAATATCAATGAAAACAAAAAAGGCGAAAGGGTGTTCACAATTTCTTATGGGCTATTTGAGAAATTAAAAAAAAAAAAAAGAAAAATGCAAAACAGAAAATTACAGAGAATTGGCAATTGTTTATTTTTTTTAAAGATTTTATTTATTTATTTGACAGATAGAGATCACAAGTAGGCAGAGAGGCAGGCAGAGAGAGAGGAGGAAGCAGACTCCCCACGGAGCAGAGAGCCCAATGCGGGGCTTGATCCCAGAACCCTGGGATCATGACCTGAGCCGAAGGCAGAGGCTTTAACCCACTGAGCCACCCAGGTGCCCCAACTATTTATATTTTGTCATGGTTGCTTCATTTTAAGAGAAAAAAAACATTTCCAGCATGTCCTTTTTATTCCCAAAGGCAAGCCACTCCCCTGCTCTACACCACGAGGCAAGCACCATGGCAGGAGTACGTGTGTTCTTGTCTTCTTAATAATGTCTTTAATTTAAAGGTAACTACCATTCCAAAACTGTCAAACTATAGGCCTATCAAAATAAAAAAAAATGAAAGTCACTGTCACTTCCAATGCCATTTCTCAGAGGTGGCCTGTGTACACAATCCAGCACCCATTCTGCAACACCTTTTTAATCCAAGTTCAGACACACGTGCATACAAACGTTAAGCACAGATTTATATACACAGATGCTCCCAGGTTGCTTTTACAGAAATGAGATTATTCTGGGACTCCTCACTTGGCAAGAAAATGTGGCCATTTTTCCACCTCAGTACCTAAATATCTGCTTCATTCTTTTTAATAGTTGCTAGTAAGTCTACGTATTAACGAACTGCTCTTTTATGGGTCGATATTCTGTTTCCCATTTTGCCATTGTAAAGTGATGCTTATATAAACTTTCTTGTGTTGGTATCTTTCTGCAAGCTAAACTTCTAGAAGCAGCACTATCAATACACCACAAGGCTATACAATTTTCACTTTGCCCCTGTCAGATTATCTCCCAGAAGGTTTTACGAATGAGTGTTCTCAAGAAGAGTGTAGAGGGCATTTTTTTGCACACCCTCCCTGACATCAGATTCTAAAACACTGAGCACTTATGATACTAAGACTGGGCTTGGGTTTTCTGCCACTTAATTTCCTCACAGAGGCCGAGGCCCAGCTGTGACTATATTGCTGGCCATGGACAGTAGAGAGCACAACACCCCACAGAGAAAATGGCCTGGCTCCCGAGTTCACCTGCTTTCAGGGGAAAGAAAAGGCTAAGAGCTGCCTTCATGAACTCTGTCGGCCTAAGTGTAACACCCTGTTGTCCTTACCTGAGTTTCCTGAAGCTTCCCCAGGAGCCAGCCAGCTACAGTTTTAAATAGCATTATGGAAAATGGGAATAATTTTCTTCTGAATTCATGTGTTTTAATTTTATGTCAACTCTATTACTGGAATTAATGAGAAAGCAAGCAGAGAACTAAGAATAAAAGAGTAGTTAATTAAAAACCCATCTACAACTTGCATTTGAGTATATTTTCATACTTGTATTTGAAAACAGGGTATTAAGCCACACAATTAAAGCCACTGGTACTGAGATCACATAAATATAGTGCTCACCAATGTGCTGGGCACAGTTTAAGTGATAGATATATACAGAGTCTCTCTTCCCTTTCCTCTCCTACTGACTCCCCATTTGTTCCTCCTGTTCTGACACACTTTTCTGTTCCAGTAACCTATAGATGTCTCAGGCATAACTGAAATGGACAGTGGGGGCCAAAGCATTAAAGATCCTAGTTCTGATAGAAAGTTCTGTCAAGAAACTCAGTTGTGCTACTGCACTAAATATTAGTCCTTCTTCCCTTTCTTCTCCTCAGTCCCCGGCTTGCATCCCTGGCAGAACAGAAGGTACAGCTTGTGTTTTGTTTCAAGGTTTAAGCAAGTGCACCTGCCCAAGGTTTCCTGAGATTTATTATCAGTCTGGCTTAAATCTTGCATTAGATGAAGAGTGTTGTTTTAGTTACTGAGGAAAACAGGTTAGAGAAAGTCGCTTCCTTAGCTTCCTCCTCTCCATTCCTGCTGGAAACACAACAGGGGCAAGTCAAGGTCCAGATGGGGAAATCGAGCACACACTCCCACCCCAGGCTCTCAGTCTTAGTGCCCATAAGTGAGTGCTAAATGGAAATGATCCAAAGTCAGTGAATTCACTGCTGACCTTGTTTAGTGTACAAGATTTATTGCCATATTTCCTAAGTTTGTCTTTCATCCCTTCTGGTATACAAAACGGTGCTCTGCCCTACAGAACATGAGACCACTACAGTGAGGCCAATCCGAGGAGCTGCATCAACATTTTAGAATATAAAGCGCCCCAGCCTCTGCAATTCCCACATATTCAAAACACTATGCACCATCTAGAAAAAGAAAAAAATGAAGACTCTTGAATCAAGACTCATCATTAGCTTGGGGACAAAAAGGTCACAAAGCATTATTTTTATGTTCCAGTAACCTATAGGTGTCTTAGGCTGATCACTGAACTAGAGAGTGAAGCCTAAGGCAATAAAAGAAGATCCCAATGTGGGTGGAAATCTCCAATCTACGTTCTCCTGATTGCAAATGTCAGCCCACCGTTCATTTATATTACGATGTCCTCATAAAATTGTTATGAGAGATGCTTGTGACTTTTTTGTCCTAAGTTTATATAACCAAGTTAATTAAAAGTGAGAATATGAATTTTAAATATATTCTTCTGTTCATAAGGAACTAAAACATTTTCTGAATTATGACTCTAAGAACTTTTGTATAGATCCTGATTAAATTCAAGTCACCTGGGACCCATTCATAGGAAAATCATTTAATAGTCAACAATTTTGTGCGTTTCCTCATGGGCAATGTGGACAGCTACCGTATCACAGAACGATTCTCACTTCTGAGTCAATATTTAATTATTTTGTCTTAACGCCCTTGTGTATCACTGAAATGCATGGTGAATAAGTATGATGAAGCCACAAATACAGCAAACACCAAAGGCCTCTGTTTAGTTAAAGAATAGTGAGAATTTTTAAAATAATAGTATTCCATAAAATACTCTTGATCTGTAATGAAACTACTCATGCCTGTGCTCCTCGTGGAGCCAGTGCTTTGGTATTTTAATAGCAAGCTACTATCATCAGCTGTCTAGTCACCCAGGTGCAAGATTTCTAAACAGTCAACTTCAAAATTCATATTTGCTTTGAAGATCTTACTAACTTTTGCTATCCTCTGCTTAGTGGACTTCTCTGAGTGGAAATAGTTTTTAAAACTATAAACCCAAGAGAATGTGGGTCATGGTAAAGTTAATTATTTCCCCACTCAAATCAGATGTGGAACAGCAAGAAAGAAGGGTTGCCGTGAGGTGACGGTGGGAGGGGGGGCCTGTCCGTCACAGACACGGTGCAGAGTTGTGGCGTGCGACTCTCAGCTGCCTGCCTTACTTCATTCCAGTGAGACTCACCATTATTCGGTTGCAGACTCTGCAAATATTTTAAAAGAAAATACACCCAACTTTTAAGTTAAAAGTTTTTAAAAACATCAAAGGCAAATATGAGCAATTTGGGATATTGTCAGTCAGTACCAATATAATACCTTTAAGGTAGTGTATGCATGCAAATCATTATAAAAGAAACATTTGTAATGACTAGAAAGGAAAGAAATTCCAATTCAAATAATGATCTAAAAAGGTTTTTTCCACTTATACTGTGCTGAATGTTACATATATCTCACACATACGCGTAAAGCACTTGCCAAAGACTGAATTAATTTTTCATGTCTTGTGAATATAAAATACTAACTGTGTTGAATACTCACTTGGATCTTCTTATACACCAGGACTCTTCTAGAATGTAATAATTCACTTGTAACTTTATCAGTTCCCGCTTCACTTCTTCGGCTGCTTTTCGACTATATATTGAGTAAACTATTTTCGTTCTGGCTCTTTAAAGAAAAATAATTGGGCAGAAGATTTTCAAAATTAAAAGGATGCAATCAATCTATTTGGAAGAAAGCACTGAATGGGAACAAGAAGAAAGACTCCACAGAAGAGTCATGTCAAGAGAATTCTTCACAGAATTCCTGCTTTGGGCATCGGGGAGGTCAAAAGAAAAACCAGAAGCATAGCATAAGAGTCCTGGGAGAAAAGGCTCAGTTTAATGCATCTCTGCATTTCCAAACTTAGTCTTTCTGATTGTTTGCTTGCTTAGTTTTGTTCTGTATTCTCTGTGACCCCATCATACATGAGAAGATGGCACGCTGTGTGCAGATGCACACAAACACGGCTACCAGACTACATTAAGGCTGTAATGCACTCCCAACTTCGATAGCAGCCAGAACTGGCATTAATAGCTTTCCATTTTATTCCTAGATTGAGGAAACAAAAAACAAACTAAATTTATTCAACACAATTGTTCTGGAAATAAGCATACTGAATTTAATTTTTAGTGAAAGATTTTTTATTTATAAAATAGAAGTTTCACTGTTACACAAAAGAACAGATTAATAGGATTCACCCAATCACTTAGGAAATGAATAGCTTGACCTATCCCAGAAATTGCATGAAAATTAAATCTATGTCCTTTTCAAAGAGAACACAATACTCTAACTTATGAAAAATATTAAGAACAAAAACCAAGATCATTCTAGTAGGTCATATGGGTGAAAATCGGAATAAAACCCTCTTTGAATGCGATTCCATTTCAACTGACTCCTCAGAATTCAAGAGAAATAGCTAAAAGGAAACCTTAATAAAAGCTAGCGGCTCATGAATCTTCTGGGGAGCTTAAGGACAGTGATGCCTAATAAGGACCTTGACACCTTGCAGCCCTCTTCACCTGCAGAAGACGGACATGCTATGATTTCATTCTGCAGCCTAGTAGAGAACCCCAAAGGTTGTAGTTTTATTGCCCAATAAACAGTTTTGTATCTGACTTAGCCCTCTTTTTTCAGCATTGTTTTCTCCCCTAATGCTATAAATCCCCGTTCGCCACAGCCTTCTAGAAACACTCCTCATTATTTTACCAGTTTCCAAACTCAGGATCTGTGTGAGAAATCTGTTTTGGGTGACGTGAGAACTGTGTACTAACCTTAACCCTGCATCTTCGTAGTGCGGATGGTTCACAACAGGCCGAAGCGCAGACAGCTTCACACTTGCCATGGTGGGCATGGCACCCGCAAACACCGCGTCTGCAAAGCAGCAAAGGCAGTCTCAGGAAGACACTCAGTGAGCGTTACAAGATCTCCTTCTGGTCAACGCGGTTACTTCACAGGTGAGAAAGGGAGGCCCAGCGAGGTTCACGACTTTAAAGATTCAGTGGAAGACCCAGACTGAAGTCAGCTGGCCGGTAAAATGGCTATCAGCCCCCTGATTTAGGTAAACCATTTCCTTTGGAAATTAGAGCCTTCTCCTTTCATCAGTGAGGACTTCTGGGGTGTGGGTTTGTTTGCTTGTTTATTTTTGTAATGTTCTAGACATTTTTCCTGCCTCCAGGAAAGAAGTGTTAGATAGACTAGGAAAGTTTTATAGCATCAAGAATTCTGGAAAATGATTTAAAATGCAATCATTTGATACTCAGATAACAATAAAATCTCCCTTGAATAAAATGTCATATTCCATGAGTTTATTTCAAGAAGGAATGTGCAGGACTAAGATTAAAAACTTTTTTGGAAAATAAGCACAACAAAATTATTATAAATCATGCCACAGAAATCTTTTTGAAAAAAAATTAGAATTTATGGGAAAAAAAACAGAATAGATTACTAAGAAAATGTAACATTTCTTTTGCAAACCATTTAAGTAAGATTGACATCTCTCTTTTTCTGAATAACCTAGAAGCAGTACTGCCTACAAAGAGTAAGGTCATTAAGAAGTAATGTGGGTTTAAGATTCTGCAGTGGTATATAAAACTATGGAGAAAACACATACCTGGTTTAGTACTGTATTTGATCCATTCTATAAGTTCTTCTTGTGGCAAATTGCTGAACTCCCCTACAATATTCCATTGGGTTTGCAGATTTGCTGAACCTTGTATTGACATTGCTGCTAATACAGCAAAAACAACAGCACCAGGATGTACTTTGCAAAAGAGCCATCCAAACAGCTGAAACCAAATGAAGACTACATTGATAACTGTTAGTACAAAGCAGCCTGAATCCAATCAACAAAAATTCTTCCCAGAGAAGAACACACTCTCTGGTAGAGTCCCAGGTAAAGGACTAATTATCCTGAGAGAAAGTTCTAGAAACAATGACCAGAGGGATTAAAAGAATTTTGCCATTAGCTTTACACAGGTGGGACATAATTTAAGAAGCAGTTCTCTCAATTTATTCTAATTCCACGTTCAGGTAAAGCCAGGACCACCTCCGTAATTTGCCAGGCCCAGTGCAAAATGAAAATGTGGAGCCTCTTGTTCAAAAATTATTTAGAAGTTCAAAAGAACAACAGAAGAGCATCCAAGTAGGTGCAGGGTCCTTCTGAGGGTGGGCCCTCATCTGTTTGCAGAGGTTCTACACCTGTGAAGCCTGCCTAGGGCAAGGTCCTCTATCTTCAGTCATGGTGCAGGTTGGGATTTAAGAGGCAAGGGTTCCCATCAACCTCATTTCCTACCCCAGCCTGGAGGAGTCAGGAAGGAAGTCTTCATCTCTAGGTCAGGCCTCAGGTAAGCAGTGCTTCTCTAATACAACACCACCATTCTGATTGGGAGTCTTGAGGCTGGCTGATATTTTCATTTAAATAGTCCACACTTTTTTGTCCCTATCATTCTCTCCTTAATTTCTCTACGTGTCTTGTAGAACCAGTTTTTTGAGGGCATATTTTTTTTGCTTTTTGCTTTCTCCATTTACCATTCTACCCTCATCCCTTGAACATGCTAAAGATGCTTAGTAAATATTTGCTAAATTTAATAGAACTTCTGCTGCTGCACCTTGGCAAATGGTCTGATGAAAAGGGGACACTGTATAGAAGCATAAATCTGTGGATATGGAGCAAGGAGGCAGTTAGCCAGGAAAAATAAGTAGCAAATAACCAAGATGACTTACACTAAATTTTAAGAAGTCAAGTCAGGGATGTGCATACAAATATATACTCAAGTGAAAAAAAGTTTTTTTTAAAGCTTAATGCCGAAAAAGAACATCTATTTGAATGTAACTGCAACTTGAAATCACAGGCTGGAATTCTTTGGGGTAGGAATATCAAAACAATAAAAAATTATTTCTACAATGGAGCTCTGTTTTCTATCAACATCTGTAGTAATCACTCATGAATTCAGCCTACACTACTTGACTATTTATTGTACGCCAAACACTATTTTAGAATAAATGACCTTCTTTGGCCTTTGCCCTTTAGGAAAAATTAATACAAAACCATGAAGAACTTTCACTACAACAATTTAAAGACTTTTGAGTAACTCAATATTATTTTAGGGCCATTCAATAACAAAGACGGGGGTAAAGTGATCATAGCAAATATAATTCCAACATAACCATCTTACCTGTCTTGAACAGATCAAGGAAGCCATAATGCACATGTGTGGTGTCAAGAAGAGTTTTAGTCTCATAATTAAAATACCAAGGACTGTATATGCTAACAGCTGCAATGCATGATAAACTAGCTAAAAGAAAGAGAAAATATTTTTTCACTCCTACTATTTGTGAAGTTTAATATATTGTTAAATAGATGAATATACAGAAAAGGGCAATTTTTCTTAGTAACAATATTTTGATTTCTGAAATAAACAAGTCTTAAAATTCACTTTCAAACTTCTCCATCTTATTAGAAGCTAAAGTTATAAGTCAGTACTGCAAGTGGTTTTAGAATTTTGTTCAGAGTTAAGCCTGCAGTTAATAAAGCCCACATTTCTGAATCAACCTTGGTGCTACCATCAGATTAAGACAGGAAAGTGGTAAACAAAAATAAGTACTGTTTAAGATCCCAGAACTCTGCCTTGGAGCAGCCATCAAAACCAGGTTGAAATGTGCAATACGGTATTATTAACTATAGTCACCACGTTGTTGCTAAGAGAGTAGATCTTAAAAGTCCTCATCACAAGAAAAAAGATTTTTTGTAACTGTGTATGGTGATGGATGTTAACTAGACTTAGTATGATGATCATTTCACAATGTACGCACATCTGATTAATTATGTTGTATATCTGAAACCAATATCATGTTAATGTCTATCATACATTTATTAGAAATAAACAAAAAAAAAAAACCCAGAAAGGAAGGAAGGGGGAACGGGAAAGAAAGAAGGAGGGAGGGAGAGAAGGCAGCAGGAAGGGAGGGAGGAAAACAGGTGGAATCACCAGGAGATGGGAGCAGCAACTATTCACACAATAAACTGGGTCATCATGAGGATGATCAGAGCAGACTAAACGGGTTTCCTACTTAACCGTTTTAACAAATGAATGGTTGTGTTTGTTATAGTCTCGTAAAAACACATACAGACCTATTTTGAAGATGATTAATGACAATTACCAATACTTAGAAACTGGAACTAGAAAGAAAAGTCCAAATATACACAAACATTAAAATAAAGAACATTTTAGTAATATTGAGTCTTTACCTCTCCGTGATCAAACTGGTATTTCCTGAAATGGAGTAAGAAATACTACTATTGAATCATTACTGAAGCACTTACTTCAATCATCTGCATTATTATCTTACAAATACGAGTGTTGTAAGTTGCATATACAATATTCCAAGGACACATATATGTAAATAAAAATAACTAACAATTATGAACTGAAACTGATGCCACAATCTTTTAAAGGACATTTGATTTTTTTTTTAAAGGAAAATGTTGCATACCCTGAACATTTGACTACATGGACAATTACTGGGCCAACAAAAGGCATACTATGTTCTATCAGATACCTCCCTGGGGATATTCTGGCAAAACAGAGAATGAAGTGAAGGGAAGCCTGAAGCCTTCATACTTCCATATCCCTGCTTCTCATTACCAGTGGTCTCTGAGCTCCCCCATAAACTGTAACTGCTACAGAAATTATTCAGGAAACCACACATAAAAAGATGTTTTCAGCAGGGGCTTTGGAATATACAAATAGCCACAAAATTCCCCCTTTAGTTTTGCTTGACAGTTTTAATTTCCTGAGAAAATATACATGCTTTAAGGCCTATATGCCCTCCCTACAACTCCCTCTGACCCCACACCTCCCTCCCCCCACCATCCCATTTCTGATAATCACAGCGATGCCAGCAATATTTTGAAAATGGGAATCTAGTCATGCCAATCCTTACTTAAAACCCTCCAATGGATTCCTTTCGTAATTAGAATAAACTCCCAAATCCTCACTAAGCTTCACATGGTCTTCCTACTTCTCATTCTTGAAACTCATCATCTACCACATTCCCTCTCAGTCACCATGCCCCAGTCACACTAGACTAATCTTACTCCGTCAAACGTCAGGGAGACACCCGTATTCAGTGCCCCTCTGGATAATCACTCCTATTCCATTTCCCTGTTTTATTTCCTCAAAAGTGTTCATTCACTGGTTTCCTGATTACCAACTGTCTCTCCCTATTAAAACCGACCCCTCAGGACTACAGGGTACAAACCCATCCATCCTCAATCCCATTGAACACTGATGGCGCTGGAGATCCAGCAGTAAATAACAAGAAAACACCTGTCCCCTCACAGAGCTTACACAAAGTCAAGGGAGACTAACAAAAAGCAAATGAGCATATGCCACATGGTGGTAAGTACTGTGGAGAGAAAGGAAACAGGGCAAAAGATGCCAGGAGTGTGGGTAACCGGGAAGGTGTATGTCAAAACATGTGGTCACCAACTGAGGGACACGTGAGCAAGACCTGAAGGAGAGAGTTTGAGACTGAGCATCCCTCAGGCAGACAGAAAGTACAAAGCCCCATAGTGGGAAGGTCCTTAATGGGCTAACTACAAAAACACCATGACTAGAGAAGAGAGAGGTAGGGGGAGAACTGTGGTGCCACAGCAGACAGGCAGCGCACCTGTGTTCAAGTGTAAATGGTGATGAATGCTGAGAGAGAAGATAAAGCACGTGATGATGGAGAATAATAAGCAAGGAGACAAGGAATCTCCTCAGAAGAGATGGTCAGGAAAGGCTTCTTGAAGGAGGTGACATTAACACAAGAATTAAAGGAGTTGGGGGCACCTGGGTGGCTCAGTGGGTTAAAGCCTCTGCCTTTGGCTCAGGTCATGATCCCGGGGTCCTGGGATCGAGCCCCACATCGGGCTCTCTACTCAGCAGGGAGCCTGCTTCCCCTCCTCTCTCTCTGCCTGCCTCTCTGCCTACTTGTGATCTCTGTCTGTCAAATAAATAAAATAAAATCTCTAAAAAAAAAAAAAAAAGAAAGGAGTTGGCCACATACAGAGCCAGGCTGTGGGGAGCAGAGGGCGAAGTGATGACCTTAGGGTACAACCAGAGCAAAACCAGAAGCAGGAAACAGCCGCCATGGCTAAAGAGCAGAAAGGAGGTCTATGGGACATGAGTGCAGTGGAAAAGAGGAAAATGAGAATTTCTTTTTCTCTCAGTTGTCTCTTCATGTCTTTCACTCATTTTTCTAATGGGGTTTTAGCATTTTTCCTATTAATTTGTAGAAGTCCTTTATGTATGCCAGTCATTAGTCCTCTCTCATATACTGTGAGTATTTTCCCTAATTTTTCTTCTTCTTTGAACAATGTTCACAGTATCTTATCAAACGAAAATATTTATCTGGCCAGCCTTTTTAATCTTTCCTTCTAGCTTACAGGTTTTATGTCATACTTAACGAGGACTCTAATACTAAAATTCTAAAAAGAATCTCTTGGTTAATATTGAGGTTTTATTTTGTTCCTACATTTAAATCTTTGCTCCATCTGGAATTTATTCTGTGTAAAACATGAAGTATGGAATTAGTTTTATATTTCCCTGATCTTCTCTCAAAAGACAGCCCATTGGTCCTAAAACATTAACAGAATAATTTTTGTTCCCTACTAAACCGAAGCACAAAGTTGTATCCTTCACGTAAAGTATGAGTAGGCCCACAGTCAGATTGTACAGATGGAATTTGAAGTATGAATAAGTGATATTCTGAGCTCTGCACTGATAGGGAGTAATGAGAAAAGCAAAGACGAGGAATGACAATCGAAAACACTAGTTATCAAATGCTGAGTGTGCAACCTCAACTATAAAAATACACTGTAAATATCTACTTACTAATGTAAAATGATTAAATAGCATATTTACCTTATATGTGTCTGTTGTTTAGTTAAGACACCCCACATATCACTAATAATCTGCAAATAGATTTTTTGACACTTTAGAAGAGCTGTGTTGGAAAAAACAAAATTTCAACTAAAGTATCTTTTAAACTTTCAAACATCTACTTAAAAATGTAAGAAGTATGGAGATAAATAATTCGGAAAATAATTATAACACCAAACTCTTCCATTTATACAGTACCTGATCATCTCTAATATCCAACAACCCTGTTCAGGAAGATTGCATTACCCTCATTTTGTAAATGAGCAAACAGACTCAGACAGATTAGAGGATCTCCCAGAAGGTGGAACAACTAGAAAGCATTGCGAAGCCCTGAAACCCGACCTTCTGGCTTCCAATTCACATTCAGTAAATCACACCGTGCCAAGGTTGTTAGCTATGCCTCTCCTCAATCATATATACACATATCTGGACAACGAGCTTGGAGACTGATAAGTACAACTAACCAAACACTGAGTTTGCATATTGAGCAGCAACTGGAAGGTCATCGAATCTGAATCCTATCCCCAGGGTGGGTGTCCTCTATGACACTGCTCACAGGTTTTCATCCACCTCTTGGAAGAACCACCCAACTGCTGCTTGAGTTTGTAATGCTTTCCTAGTCTCCAGATTTTTTCTGGTCAAAAACCCTTCCCCCTAGAATTAGCGATGATTCTAAGAAGCCAAAATGAGTATACTCTTATTTCCAAGTGGCAGGCTTTTAAATATTTGAAAATAATTATCCTTTTCCCCTTTGAATCCTTCTTCTTTAAATCAAACATCTGAGCTTTTTTTTTTAACCTGATGTAACTGTTTTCATCATGTCTAGCCATCCAGGTTGCTGTCTTTTTAACGCATTCTGAATTGCCGACATCGGTATTCTTTGATTACCTATGGGGTACACATGCACATAAAGTATGCAAAAGTGCAAAGGAAGCACAGAGGCCAGCATAGAGCAGAAACTGATTGGCAATAAACTCATTAGATTTGAAAAGCTTGTGAGACTACAAAGCTGAACATGACACAACACCCAATAAGGCAAGGAAGGTGCCGAGTCTGATTCTTGCTCTTCCCTTGCTTTTTAATGGACACAATGTGAGTCTGGTAACAACCTCTCTGATCTTCTAAAGCTGCATCTGCCAAAATGGGGATAATAATATCCCCGACAGGGCTGTCAAATGAGCAGGTACAATAACACATGGGATATGTTCGGGGAGAGTACAAATATGTAATGTGAACAATAATTATAGCACAGAATATTCTACAAATACATAACACTGTGTTAACACAGAGATCACTAACTACAAATCAGAAAACCTTTAGGGTCTATCATCTGTTATCTTGATTACAGATTAATCTTTATTCATTCTCTTAAAACACTCGCAGTTCCGGAATTTGCCAAATGTTAAAAGAAAAAAGAGAATATCATACCTGGTTTTTGCGAAAAACTGGAACTTCCCTGACCTGATTCAAATCTGGGCTTAGAATTTCATTATCAAAGCCAAGTTGGGAGTCTAACAATTTTATCGATGTTGGTAATATAATATATTATTAATATTCTATTTTTTTGATCAATAATAATAAACTCGATCCAGGACTTTGTGAGCAATGCACGGATGACTTAGAATGGCATAGTTTAAATATTTTAGTGAAATATTACATAAAGCTAAAAGTCATTAAGTAATAATTTACAAAGACAAAAATAACTATATCTGGGTCACTATGGTCTCTGATCATTTCTTTCAAAAATACATGACTATCAAA
The DNA here is from genome assembly GCA_004024625.1 of Mellivora capensis. Taxonomy (NCBI): domain Eukaryota; kingdom Metazoa; phylum Chordata; class Mammalia; order Carnivora; family Mustelidae; genus Mellivora; species Mellivora capensis. The sequence continues at coordinate 94,999 of PISX010004184.1, read as the reverse complement.
ACTTGAACCACCCTTTTCCTATGTCTATTTTATGCTGGTAGACAGTAGAATATTTTTAAGGCTTGTAAATGTTCATCAAGGGCTAGAAGTGAGAAAATACAGAATATGTTTCAACAAATCCATATAAAACATTGTGTCATTAACATATAACTTAAGATACTTAACTACTATGTAGAAACAAGAAAGTGTTTTATTTTAAGAAAGAGCTCTTGAAGGGTACCTGGATGCCTCAGTCAGATGAACATCTGACTCTTGGCTTTGGCTCAGGTCATGATCTCAGAGTCATGCAATCTAGCCTTGCAAATGGCCCTGCACTCAGGGGGAGTCTGAGATTCTCTCTCCCTCTGCCCCTCCCCCTCTAGTCCACTGTCTCTCCAAAATAGATAAATTAATAAAAAAGGAAAAAAGAAAGAGCTCTTAAGAAATAGATGTGATAGACCTACCTTTTTAACGATTGCAATAAACACAACCAGAACGACTGGAAGCAACAATGTCTTTGTATACCTCAGTGGAGTCTGAAATTCAGAAATGCTTTGTTAGAGGTAAATATTATTTTCAGACAAAATTTCATTTCCAATAATGAAAAAAATGAATTTTAAAAAGTGTAAACAGAGCCTTCACCCACTTGAGTCCATCCAATATACCCAATGACTTGAGTCCCATCATAAAAATGAAGATGAATTTCCATAGAAACAAAGTTCCCCAAAATATTGAGTTGTAAAACAAATACAGTCCCCAAACACTTGTAAGTATAAAATGTGATGGGACTGGAAAGATTATTGTTCCTTCTTTGCACACTACTTTTCTAACTAGAGAATTCAACTTAATATTCACCTAAGGTCAGCAGAACTCCTTTAAATGGCATGAGCTTTTCCTGTACATTTGGTGGGGGGTAAAAATCTTAACCATCGTTCCAAGACACAACACACACACACACACACACACACTAATGACCCATGTTTACAAGAGAAATAAAAACATTTTTACCTTTCCTTAAAACTACAGAAACATTTAATAACAAACCCCTACATTGCAATCCTATATATTTCACAATCATTTGAAGTCATAGTCTTAAACAACTCTAGGCTTGAAATTTCTAAATTGCAATTGATTTGCTTACCACCAACATTTACCCTCACAAAAATAATCCTGTATCATTGAGTTAAATAATGTACACTTTCCCAAATATGTTTATCAAGAGACATCTAGTTTCAACATATTAAAAACACTGCTACATTTTAATAATATAAAATATAAGTAGTATTTTCTGATTTTCCCTCTCATTAGTCCACTTTTCTTGCTTGTTATCCCATATTACACAAGTAATTTTGATAATTTATTAGCCCCCAAATGTGTACTTCACAGAAGTCTCATTAAAAGGAGACTTTTTTATGTTTTTATTTTACTATTTGCCTTTATAAACATTTGCACAATACTTACACTTTTAAAATATATTTATTTCTATTTTGTAAATTTTTAATTGTCTTAATTTCATAAAAATCATATAACCAAAAGTATTTTATTATTCAAAAATTTAGACATTTGCTAATAACAACTAACAGTAAATGTAAGAAAAGTTGTGAGGTTCAGGTGTTTACCTTGAAAAGGCAATGTATCAAAATTGCATTTAAAGTATTTAACGAAATTTAACAAAGAACTCAAACAATTTTAAAATTATATTCCAAAACTTTGTTTTAAAAATATTTTTTAATATTTTTCTTAAAATGAAAAAATCAGATTAGCATCAAACTTTGACAGCAACACTTAGACCAGAAGATGGTGGAGTAATTTATTTAAGATAGTCAAGGAAAAACATATGAGCCAAAGATTCTGTATCTAGCCAGACCTTCACATATAAAAGTCACTGATAAAATATTTGAACATGTGAAAACTCAGAGATTATGGATCCTATGGCCCTTCCTGAGGAATCCACTGGAGAGTAAGTTTCACACAATCAAGAAATAGGCATTAGAGGCTTCAGTCCCAGAACATGCAGCATTAAAAACACCAACCTACAGAACTGTGACAAGGGCAGGGATACAAAGGTGATAGAACAGCATGAGTGGTTACATGTCCAGATACTGAAGGTGCAGTGGGACTCCTACAGTGGGGTCAGAGGGGAGAAGTAAAATAATGTAAAATAATGTCACTGGTAATTATATGGGAAGTAAAATACTGTCACTGATTATAGTATTACAATAAATTAGAAATGGGAGGATAAGAAGTGACTAAGTTCAGTGTAACTCTCAGTAGGAAACCAACAGAAGGGACTCGAGTTAGTATATAAAATAATTAATATAAAGGAAACAAAGTATACAATTTCCTCAATTCCAAAAGATCCATCAGGGAGAGTATAGGCACATGGATAAATACAAAGGAAACAAAGCACACAGGGAAAAGAGTAGGCATGTGTGTATGTGTGTGTGAGCTTTAGAATTATAAATTCCTTTTCCACTAATTTTTTTGTTTTATTCTAAGCATAAGAGTTATACATGCTCATTGTAAAAATTAAAAAATGCAGGAAAAAAAAGATGACAACCAGTTTCACATTTTAATCAGTTATCAGAATTTCTTCCCCAATGAGTTTTCTGTTCATATCCTTCCCCCATTTCTGCATATGTGTGTGGGAGTGAGGATGTATTTTTGGTTGTGGAGAAGGGTAGAGACCTCGGTAATTTTTACTGATTTGGACAATCTCCTATACTCACTACATTAATCCTTAGTTTCATTTGTTATATTTATGGCAAGAGTCATCCCAGTTAGTCATTTGCTTTTTAATTTTTATAATATTTAATGTACAGATGTTTTAAGTTACATGCAGTCAAAGGTATTAATCATTCTCATATGTGCTTTGGACAGCTATTATGCTCATTAAAAAATGAAGCTAATACTCATTGAAATGTCTCTCAGATTTATTTTTCAGGCTTCATTTAATTTTGACACATTAATTAACTGAATTGAAGTTTATTGTATAACGTGACACAAGGCTTTAACCTGACTCCTCACCCCAAATCCCATTTTTCAAGTATTTATGAAATAATGCATTTTTAACTGTTTATCTGTGCTTCTCTCTTCATTTCATATCAAGTACATACACATAAACACAGTTAAGTACATACACATGGGTCTATCCAAGCATTGTCTATTTTTAGCCATAAAAATATTCCTTAGTATTGCTGTACTTTAAATAGTGTTGCTCATCATTTCTATATTTAAAAAGGAAAGATCCCCCTCTTTGTTTTTACTCAGTAAGTTAAACGTCTGACTGCTGATCTCAGCTCAGGTCAACCTCAGGGTCATAAATTCAAGCAGAATACAATTAAAATATGACTACTGCATAAAATTTCAAAGATGCAAATTGCAAAAAAAGTTAATCATTAATTATCTCTCCAGTCAAAAACCACTGTTAAAGTTTTGCTCTCTTATACCTTATCCTATGCATGTTAATTATAGGTAAATAAGGGCATACCATTTGTTCATTCCATGATACATGTCTTTCCATATCAGTACAATATCATGACAAACTCTTCCTTTCTCCCAGTGTTTGAGTGTATCATGCAATGGATGCCTTCTCGGAACAGGCACCATACTGTCTCTACAGCACAGCCTTGGGAAGATACCTACAGAGATGTGGAATACCAGGCTGCAAACAGCTTTGCTATTTTCTTCAAATTAACTGAAGTCATGCTATGCCTCAATAAACAAATTCTTCTATCATCTCACTGATGCCGCATACTCTCAGGTTAGAGTGGCATGAATATCCTCAGTAACGCCAAAGGACTTCCACCATATCCTCCCGCTCTGCCGATGTTTACCCTCTACTTCCTTTACCACTTGCTTGAAGGAGTCTTGATTTTCTGTGAACATGCATTTGAATGTCTCGCAAGACACTCTTCTTTAGTTTCTTCTGACGGGCTCAATACTATGATTCATACACTATATATTAGCCATTATGTGTCAAAATTTGCCAGAACCTGGGAATGAAGACTGACAGGTCACTGGAGCAAACAGTACATCTGCAGGACGTGCTCAATTCAGAATGTCTGGTTGGTAAGAGTGTGCAGTGTGGTACACTATCATCCCCTGGTCTGTAACTCAGGACACAGACATAGCCACCTAGCAGGATCAGGGGAACTAGAGTATTGTTTGTGTGTGTGTGCAAGAAATACACACACAGAGCTTTGAAGGAAAATGTCTCATAGGTAATAAAATATCATAATAAATTGGGGCCACATGGGTGGTACTAAAAAAGACACACACATTTATATATCTCTATCTATATGTATATCTGTAACTACATATGCATATACATACATGTTTGTTGGACCAAGCCAGCTCATTGACTGCTACAACATATTTTATACAAAATATCATTAAAATGTCAAAACCCTTCTCTACATATCTCATTTGGTTCTCACAGTATCTTTTCGCAGCATACCACTAGGAACTAGTAAGCCATGACAGAAGAACAAATGAGAGTTGCTTGTCCAAGAACCTCAAGTACTCTTGCAGACTTCCATCTCACAACCCCCCACGCTACTCTCTGCTTTCTTTTTAAACATCTGAATACAGTTTTAGAAAGAAAAACACTGTTGGAATGAAAAAGTTGTACTCAATGATATTTCAGAGCAATGAGATTATTCAAATCAACAACCACAGAGTGAATGGAAATGTGAGAGCTCGAGAGCAGCATCCCTGAAACAAGGCTACTTGAAATGCCTCCGTGTTTACTCATCCAAAACACTATTGCTAGTCTGAAGGCATGTTTCTCAATTATCAAATGAGAAAAGACCATACTAACAGTAGTAGGAACGTCCTCCTCCAAGCCATCACTTTCCTTTCCTTCCCACTGAGGTAAGAGCACAGAGGAGAGTCCGAGATAAGAGAAGCGCCCTTTATGAAAAATGAATGGACCAAAACCTGAGGAAGGAAAACTAGAAATTGCATCTTACCTCCTTTTCCATAAAGTCAAACTCTGCTGCACAGGTATACAATAAAGTATCAAAATCCTTGTAACTGAAGAATTTTGATGTTAATAAGTTGCCAATATGAGCCTAGGAAGGAATAACGTGGGGTACCATTAGATTATGCCATATATTGTAGTAACGCACTTTAATCTTCATAGTATCTAAAAACAGCTTTCACTATATCGCAGAGCTCGCTGTTCCCATGCCAGACTTGCTTCTGTTAAAGCACTGCAACTTCATGGTTCCCCTTCTCTTGCTGGCAAATGATAGCTCCAGCAACGCCCACCTTCCACGACCCATCACCAGCAGACCAAAGGCTTTTTTCCCCCTGGGTTTTCCCTGCTAAGTGTGCTAAACCTGACAATACAACACCTCCTTTTCCCGAACCTACCAGGGGGAGCAAGCAGGCTTGGTAACACACACAGACCTCGGTCAATCTTAAGGGCCAGAGTGCAACAGAGTGAAAGAAAAGAAAACATTAATATCGGTTTCTGGAAAGGGGATTAAGGGATGCCTGGGCGACTCCATCAGTTAATCCTCGGACTGTTGATCTCAGCTCTGGTCAACCTCAGGGTCATAAATTCAAGGCCCACCCACACTGGGCCCCCTGCTGGGCATGGAGCCCACTTTAAAAAAAAAGACTTTGAAAGAAGTAGAAAATGGGTAGGCTTTGGAAAAACATCCACCTTTAAATAATGATCAGTTATATATGTAATTCTTTCCAGGCTACTCAGTGCTCTCACGTACATCATCTCATCTACTTCCCATAAAAAGTCATGTGAGGAAAGTAGGATTATTTGCAATTACCAAATGAGAAAGCATTTACCAAATTTTCAATTCATTATTGTCTAAAAAAGCAAGAACAACAACAACAAAAAAGAAGATGAAGAAGAGGTAAATTACATAAAACAAACCATAGCTAAAATCCTGAATAATATGTACATGAAGCAGGAGGGGACTGGGGAGAGTAGGAACTAAGGGATGGTGGGAATGTGCTAAAGAATTCCAAAATAGTTTATTTTGTTGGGGAAGAAATGTATGCTGATAAGTTTAAGAAATCAAAAGGGAGAATATACAGTGCCTTAAATAGCATAAGAAAACCATCCAATCAAAAGGAGAAAGAATTGAAAAAGCAAGTAAATTAGTTGGAAACTCTAAAACAAGATGGAAGAAATAACTCCCAATACAATGACTGCCATATATGTAAAGACCTTAAGTTCACAAATTAAACGACAGTTGCTCAAACTGGATTTCAGGGAAAAAATTCAAATTTTATATTGTCTACAAGACACATGTTTAAAACAAATGTTTGTAGAAAGGTTGAAAATGGAAGAGGACAATAAAATAAGATAAAATTGAACCAAAGAAATCTAGGTTAGCAATCGTAACATCTCACAAAACTGAATTCAAGCAAAAAATAAATGAAAAGAGACAACAAATGACATTCTATACTCATAAAGTGAACAGCAAAGACAGGTCATATGTATCATGAACATATCTGCAGTTCACACTTTAGATTCAAAGGGTATAAAGAGCTGAAAAAACTGAAGGAAGTAGGATAAGTTGATTGTGGTTACTGGAAATGTTAAATATTTCCCTTTAAGATAGAAAAAGCAGATGACTGTTAATATAACACCTGAATATTATTATTAATATGCTCATGGAAAACACAAACTTCACAAAGAGAGAATACATGTTACTTTTGGACATAAGTAAAATATTTTTTAAAAGTTCATATACCATACCACAATACATTTCAAAGAATCAATATAATATAAATTACTTTTTTTCTAATCATAAATGCAATAAAATTATAAGATGACTAGAAATGGCTTTGAAAATCTTTTTGGCTAGAAACCAAATAACATAAAACTTAATAACCTTCACACTAAAAAGAAAATCTCAAAATAGTTAATTTGTAAGACACAGAAAAAAATATTACTAATAGGGATATTTATCAGAAAATAAAAGAGGTTGAAAACAAAAGAGCCAAGCACTTTCCCTTGAGCATTAGAAAAAGCTACAGAACAAGCACAAAGACATAAGAAACAGGATGACACAATTTGGTGACAAAGAGCAATTCGGCAAAACCAGAAGACTCAAAAAAGGGTGGTACTTTGAAAATATGAATATAGTAAATAGAAAGCAGGAAAAACAGCACACACACAAAAAAACCCTCAAAAACCAGCTCTTTATAGGAAACTAACAAAATCTTGATTCTGAATCCAAATAAGGAAGATAATAAAAGAATGTAAAAGACCATTTCACATACATGCAAAAATTTTAATAGGAATTTTCACTAAGTGAAACCTACAACAATTTTTTTAAAAAACATGATCCATTTGATGACATATATGAAATAGGTAAGTTTCCTCTAAAGACATAAACAACCAATAACTTTTTAAAGGAAGTGGATTTGTAGTAGAAAATTTTCTAATGAAGAAAACTCCAGGCCCTGAAGGCTTCACTGTCAAATTCTACCAAACACTAGAAAGAAATAGCATCACCTCTATATAAATTCTCTTTGAAATAGGAGATTGGGTGTGCCTGGGTGGCTCAGTCAGCTGAGCAACCAACTCTTTTTTTTTTTTTTTTTAAAGAATTTATTTATTTATTTGACATACAGAGATCACAAGTAGGCAGAGAGGCAGGCAAAGAGAGAGGAAGGGAAGCAGGCTCCCTCCCGAGCAGAGAGAGAGCCTGATGCGGGGCTTGATCCCAGGACCCTGGGATCATGACCTGAGCCAAAGGCAGAGGCTTTACCACTTAGCCACCCAGGTGCCCCCCAACTGTTGATTTTAGCTCCAGTCATGATCCTGACCCTGACCCTAATCCTAACCCTAACCCTACGGGTTAACCCTAAGTCATGAGATGGAGCCCCATGTCTGGCTTCACACTCACTGGGGAGTCTCCTTGAGATTCTCTCCCTCTGCCCCTCCCCTGCCCTGCATGCACTCACACACATGCGTGTTCTCTCTCTAAAATAAATAAATTAATTTTTAAAAAAAGAAATGGGAGATTGATCACTTCCCAAGAATTTAAGGAAGCTAGCATTACCTTGAAACCAAAGCCAGACAAAAACACTGTAAGAAAATAAAACGACAAACTAATAACCTCCCTTATATAAAAATCCTTAAAAATATTAACAACCAATCCAACAATCTATAGAAAGAATAATATATTGTGAGCAAGTGAGGTTATCCGAGAAATACAAAGATCAACACTCAAGAATCAATGAAAATGGGGACTTTACTTCCTAATGGCAGAGGTAGAAACTGACAAGTCCCCTCCCCCAATAACACCTATAAAATTAGAAAAAAACTGTCAAAAAACAACCATATCCCATTTTAGAAAGTGACCAAAAAGAAAACAAATTGAGAAGCACTCATCCCTACAAAATCTGATTAATTCTGAAGGGAAATGGTGGGTGTCGGCGGCATTCGTGCCTGGGAGGCTCCCATCCACCCTCAGCAACAATGCCACTTCCCTGGTTGGTAGGCCCAAGAGGTCCACAAGGGTGGGGCTGGCTATGAGAAGCAGAACCTTTGCTACGGGAGGGTGCTGACTTGTTTGGAGCCAGGGAGCAAAAAAATCTATGCTCAGAGATTTAATAAAAGTTAATAAAAGTGTCAATAGCAGGCAATGCTTTGCCAGCCGAATGTTGCATCATTCCTGCAGTGAACAGCTGACTGGCAGATGAGCTAGAGACTTTACAGAGATTCTGGAAATGGGAAAACCAACAAGGGGGTAAACCAATTCTCCCATCCCTGGTGGCCTGGAAAACTGCACACATAGGCTGAGGGATCCTGGAGCCCAGCTTCTCTACAAACCTATAACTGGCTGGGAGGTGGTATGCAGATTCACGGAAGACAGAGAAGGCGTGGAAGAGAGGAAAAGATGGGGCAAATTTAATGTTCAGATAAGAGTTAACACAGTGAGCCCAATGCTATCCTTGAAAAATCTGCTGGCAAAGCTGGTACTTGGCTGGCATCAGGGAACTTAGATTTCAGATGGCTCCTACCAGCCTAAGTGAGAAGGAGTAGTGGCTCCCTGTACCTAAGACACTCTGGTTTCTGTGGAGCACCCACATTCCTTCTGGGGGTCTGGAATTTTGATACGTGCCAGGCAGAAGGTGCCTATGTTACCAGCCCCCAACAAAAACTATGTGTCTCTAAGTACTGACTAAGCTTCCCTGGTAAACAACCTCAGACTTCTACCAAGGAGAGGGTTGACAGGAGCAGGGATGGGAAGTCAGCATGTACTGAGAAATGGCTCACGTGGTTCCTAAAGAACAGGGCAGTGTCTAATTATCTTAATAGAGAAGGGTGAGCATAAATGCTTCTTAAAGGGCTGTGTGGCCTTGCCAGTCTCTTATTTTAACCAATGTCACAATTTAGAATCTATGATCTGATGTCCTTGATCAGTGTTACAGATTTCTAAAAATACGGAAGTTGTAATTGAATTACTTCTAATTTGTTTGGTCCTTGCTACAACATCACTTTAACCTGAATCAGTACCATAACTGGATAGTCCTCCCCAGTGAGGAGACAGATTCCACTCCCCTTGAACTTGGGCTGTCTCCCTTTTCTTCCTACTCATTCTCTGTATCCTCACTACTCAATGACCTTGTAGCACTCCTCTTCTCAGCAGACTTCCAGGAGACTTCCCTGACTCTTCTCCTGTGCATTCCTGCTTTTATCACAGCCTTTATTACATTATATTAGAGCTGCTATGTATGGTCCCGAAATCCCACTAGACCGTATCTTACTCAGTTCTGTATCTCTAGGATACATTCTATCACCATGTACATACTGAATGAGTAAATAAGTAACTTTAGACTATAGTTTTCTAATTTCCACAGGTTGTAGATCGCCTAATGAACAACCCAATTGCTTTCAATCATTTTAAAGCAAAAAGTTCCCTTGTTCAAATGAAAAGCTTCATAATTGCCCAATGTGTGAGAAATTAAAGCACAACTGCCCTGGATGAAAGGCCACCAGGGAGGTTGGGAAGTAGACAGACCCCCACAGAAGGTATGCAAATTCCAGGACTTCACAAAACCCAGTTTCAAAACTGTAGCTTTAATCTATTATGGATGAAGGAAAGATAGCCAATTAAAATAAATTACAGAAAAAATATGTGGTTTGCTTTACTCTTTCTGTGTTGGTTGTGCTGCTTCTTTTTTAAATTTAATCAGTTTGTTTACTAAAACACCAAAATAAAATAGGCAAAGAATAATTATGAATGAGAAGAATCCTTAAAGTTATAAAGCAGAATTCTTCTCATTTTATTTTCTCTCCTACCCAAAAACTAAAACAAAACAACAACAACAAAACCCTTCTCTTAATAAGACTAACTTGGATTACATTACCTATAAATAAATCTTTCACAAGCACTGACCAGGAAACGGGCTTGGGGAAATAAGACTATCGTATGGTCTATAGTTTTTAGAGGCTCTGAAGATGGCATACTAATGTGTTACCAAAGGATTATAAAGAAACCAGAGAAAAATGACTGTATGTACCTTAAAATTTGAGCTCGTCTTTAGAGCTTTCTTGCTTTAAAATTTTAAAATCTTTGTGATACAGAAAGACCAATTAAAAAAGCAGGATTGAGTCAAGAAATTAATATTGGAGAACAGAGACTATACACAGAGTCATATTTACTTTCTATTATCCTAACTATATAAAATAATAAGTGAAGAGACTTCATATTAGAATTTGTCTTAAACAGTGGTACTTTATTAACTCAAGTAATTCATTCTTAGCCTGTATGATTCCTCACAAGTCTTCCAGGTTTAAGCAAAAATGTACTTACATCATCAGCAATGCCAAAGATTTTAGATGTCAAATACTTGAGCACAACGGTTCCAAACAACCAAAAACATCCTTGGATAACCTTAAAAAGGAAAACAAAACAAAACAAAAATAAACTAATGCTTCATACAGACATTCCTTAGACATAGCCAAGGAAGAAAAAAATTAATGCTTTAATCACATGTGAAATAAATATTTCCATACCCCCCAAAAAGATGCTAAAAAATGTAGCTTGAAGAATGGTATCCATAATCAAGGGGCTATCATTGAAAATAAAAATATATACATATGATACTATCAAGATTAATATATCTTATAGATTTACACAGCAATTGCAGTTACATTCCCCTTCTACTAACAGTCTCTTACACACGCACTGCTCCCCAGAAAAAACATAGGTGATAAAATAAGTAAAACCAGAATACTTCACCTATCCAATATTATTTTTAACTTGCCACAAGAAAAGGACAATTTGGCACATTAAAATTGAGCCCTAATTATGTCATAAAGCTGTTAGATTTCCTGGATTACATAAGAATAGCTAATTACCTTAAAAGTAAGACATAAAACTGATGATATATTTTAGGAAAGGAAAAATTTATGCATTCAAATAGATTGATTCTTACCCATAAACTAAGTTCGGATACATTTATTTTCAGGAAATATGGTTTCATTTCCAGTATACCCTTAATGGAGAAAATAACATAGCATACAGTTAATACTTACATACATAAATTCAAGTACCAAAAAACATTTCTAAATAATAAGACTCCCAAGAATCTAAAATTCAGCACATTGTCGATGTTCCATGTAGCATTACAACAAGCTCACTGACTTTAAGAAATATCCATGTTTTATCCAATGTAGATTAGATCAGTCAGTGACTTCGTAAAGTTGAAAACACAATTACCAAATATAAATTTCTATGATGGATTTTACATCTCAGATTTACCCCAGAAGCAGCATCATTCATACACACACACACATGCACGTGTGTGTGTACTATTATATATAGTATACAATAATTTTAGACAGGTGTCTTATAGTTGTAAGATTTAAGTTAAAAATTATCAACTCTTAGAATAAACTACAAGTGAGTTTTTAACGGATCAACTAAATACTTCTCCTCTACCAAATCTTTTCTCTCTCTAGGAAATTAATAGACTCCCACATATGGTACCTATAAGGAACTAAATCTACTTCAAACTTGGCAAAAGTATGCTTGGAGATCAAAACAGAAATACATGAACTCAAATTAAATCTTTTCAGAAGTTTCTGAATATCTGAGAATACAAAAAGTATTATGATTTAGGTTTCAAAGAGATTACATAAAAATAGGCAAATGTGTGTTTATAGTTATATATGCATACATTCTCTATATTCTGTAACTGTTGGCATCATTTATTTTTATACACCCAAATATGAAAAATACATAAATATGCTTAATTCATAAGACACACCTTACTGTCAAGCACCTAAAAGTAAACCTGATACATTATAGGTCCTGGACTGAAGTTTCCTGCCAAACGTACTTAGGTTAGATTTCATTGGCACCTGAACACAAGTTTCAAGAGTCATGTAGTTTAAGTAATAGCAGGGCTTGCCTGTGAACACATGTAAATATAGAACTGAGTGTAATGTTACATTTCCTGATTACAAACAGAATTCACTGACTGTAAGAACTATCATTAATCTCAAAGCACAGCAACTCCATTAATGATTTTTTTGGCATTGCTGAAAACCCCCCATGCCCATATGCTAATTGCTAACATCTCTGACTAAGCATACTTGAGCCACACAACCTGAAAAAGGAAGCAGTCCAGACTAGGAAGAGGCATATTCTTGGGAAACAGGATCTTAAATATTATTTGTGAAGTGGGACAAAGAAATACGAAGTTCCCAAGTTGTTTGTGGGTTCTAGAAATCAAGAAAGCCAAAATAATCTGGGTAACTTAAACGACTATTCGAGAAGCAGAATACAGTTCAATTAAGACAGGACAATGCACTTTTGTCTTCAGGAAAGCAGCCTAATACTAAAGCATGTGCACTTGAAATATAGGAATATTTTTTTTTCCTTTTAGGTTAACAAAACCTTGTAATGGTGAAGCCTATTCATAAAAAAGCCATACCCACCTCTGGAAGTCCTTAAATTTAGGAAGACTTATATTTAAGTGATCCTGCCAAAAGTGGCAGGAGTTAGATGACCTTTTACCTTTTGCTCTAATTCTAGAAGACAGTCTCCCAATAATTGAAATCTGCTCTTTGCAGTGCTTTAGCAGAATATAAATGAATCATCACCTGATTTAAACTATCTTAATATTTTACACAAATAGACACAAAGAGTAAAAAGAAAAAAAAAACAACAACAACAAAAAAACGAAGAGAACCCAAGGCCCCAAGCCTCTGATCACAACGAAATCAGGAGAGACTGCTATGAGACGCCACAGGGAGGCAAGGGGGTCAGAGAATGGAGCAGAAATAGGAGAAAAACTGCAAAGGGGAAGAAACAAGAAAAAGAAGAAAGCACAAAACCTTTCTAAAATGAACCCTGGACCTAAAATTCATGTGACAGAAAAGACGAGGAAAGAGAAAGGGCAAAGTAGGGGTAGAAGGCAAGGTGCTATGTTCGTATTTCCGGTATTAACTCTTGTGTTCCTTTCCTGTTGGGGAAGGGAATACTGGAACACTCTATTACATATATACAAAATCAGTAAAAAACGCCTGAGATAATTCTTATCAAAAATCCCTCACCAATCCCAAGCCCGTGATTAAAAACTGGTGAACCATTAGTTTCAAAAATAGCCATGTACTTAAGAGACACTTACCCAAATAATTACCAAAGAGGAAGCATAATAAGAAGTTAATAACATTGAGTTTCCAAACATCAAAACAAAACAAAGTGCAAGAGAAATCTGGAAAAATCCAAGAAAAATATAATTAATGCACATAAAAGAACACGGATTTTTATTCTGAAAATTGCACATGCCCATGATGAAATTCAAACCATATAAAAGGGGATATACCATGAAAACAGCCCACGTCCTATCCACACTAAAAACCCAAAAGATCGCCACCATCAAGTTTCCTGTGCATCCCTCAACACATTCACAAGTACAAAATCTAGTTTGAATTTTTTAAAAACCACAAATGGAAACTTGGCCCATAAGCGATGCTACTGGCTTGCTTTTACTCTGTTTCAGAGAGCTTTCCATATGAATCCAAACCAACCTAATTCATTCTGTTGAATAGCTGAAAAAAGTACACCACTCTAGAGTCATACCATAATTTACTGACCAGTCCTAGGACTACTGCTGAACAGGTAAGTACTTTCTAGTTTTATTTTGCTGTTACATGGTTTTTCCTATTACAAACACCGCTATGATAAACATCCTTAGGTGTGTATCTTAAATACATGTTAACACACTCGTGAGATAAATGACTAGAAGTGGAATTGATGGATCAAGAGTATACACATTTTGAAATCTGAAAAAATATTGACAAACTGCCATAAAAAGTACTGTACCAATTTACTCTTTCACGAGTAGGACATGAGAGCTCCTGCTCATACACATTCTTATCAATTCTTTAAACTGTTTGACCATCTCATCCAAGAAAAACATCACCTCATTGTTTCACTTTTCCATTCTTTTACTACTTGGTGACACAGAGCATCTTTTCTTCTATTTGTTGTTTTTATTGTGGGTCTGAATTGCTTATTACTACCACCCATTTTTCTATTGGGTTTTAGTTATTTTAAGAGGTCTCTTTATATGTTATGAAAATATCATTCCTTATCAGGCAAATACATTGTAAATATTTTTCTGAGTTCATTCTTATCTTTGTGGTATTTCTGTATTACAGTTATTTTCCAAAATTTTTATGTTAGTCAAATTTATCATTCATTTCCCTTAGGTCTTCTATAATTAGAAAATCTTTTAAAAATAAAATAATCCATGTTTTCTTGTAGAAGTTTTATTTTTGATCCATATATTTGAATTTCCATCTGCATTTCAGGATCAGCTTAGGGTTCAAAAGCTGACATATTTATTATAGCCACTTTATTCAATAATGTACATCATGTCATATTTAGAGTTGTATCTGTCCACTGCTGAATCTTTACATCCAAAAATAACACATGTTGTTGCCATTTAAGTGTTCCTTTACATTCATGGGGGATGTAAAATTTTCCTCGTATGGAACCTGCATATTAAATTTATTTCAAAGTGTATTATTTTTGTTATTGTACTGGGAATCTTTTCTCATCATATTTTCTTTTTTTAAAGATTTTATTTATTTATTTGACAGACAGAGATCACAAGTAGGCAGAGAGGCAGGCAGAGAGAGAGGGGGAAGCAGGCTCCCTGCTGAGCAGAGAGCCTGATGTGGGGCTTGATCCCAGGACCCTGGGATCATGACCTGAAACAAAGGCAGAGGCTTTAACCCTCTGAGCCACTCAGGCACCCCCCTCTCATCATATTTTCTGACTGCATATAGAAACATTATGTTAAATATGTGGAAATGAACACACTCATTGTTTCTAGTAGTAATTAGTTTGTTAATTTTGGTTTTTTGGTATTCGAAATCATATCACCTACAAACAATATTTCTTCATCTTCCTTTCAAATTTTCAAAAGCCTTATTTTTTAGTCAATTGTATTAGATAATATTCTTGCAATAAACCTAAGTAATATGCATGGCAATGGCATATTTGTCAAGCTTCTGGCATTAATGGGAATACAACTATTGATTCATCATTTTGTGTGATGCTACTAGCTTTTGAATTGACGTATATGTATATATTTAAAATTGCAATGAAACACTCATCTATTTTCATTTGATTGAGATCTTAAAATCAGAAATAGCTACTGACTTTTATCAAATGCCTTTATAACATCAAAGGAAATGATCATATTGTTGATCTTTTAAAATATATTGATGGATTAGTTATAGTGATATGATTTCTAATGGTGTCAAATCATTCTTGCATTCCTAGGAACAAACTTAACTTTTCATGGTATGTTATTCTCCTGTACTTATGAACAGGTAAGCAACTAAATCCTCAAAATTTTATAACAATAGCTTTTTCCCATAAGTGCTGAAATTTAAGACAAACTCTAAACTTTCCAAATCAACTTTGACAAAATTTAGCAGAATAACATCACTTTGCATAAATAGATTCATAACCAAGAACCAGGTAAAGCAATGCTAAGGGTATTCAAGAAAAAAATATAAGGCAGTATTAAAAAAGGAGGTGTTAAAGGTCTGGAGAGAGATTTGTGGTCCATTCCTACCTCAGCAGCCAGTCTGTTCAGTGCCCTGCTCAAACGCTCCAAAAGTTTTGATTCTCAAGGGAAAGCCAAAAGCCTTTCCCACACTTCCAGACCCTCTAGGGCCTACCCCCACTAACATCTGGGACCTCATTTCACATTATTCTTCCCCATCTCGCTCCAATCCAGCCGTCTTTTGCACATCCTAGAACACAGCGGGTACACCCTCACGGCATAGCACTTCCGCTTGCTGTTTCTCTTACCCTAGTGGCTGGCTACCTCAACTTCGGAATCTATCCCCATGTAACTTCTCACTTCTCAGAGCGGCCTCATCTTTGCACCCTTTTCAATTCCCACCTCCCCTACATACTCAGCAAATCCCACGCTCCTTGTTCCTCACTAATACCTACTAACATTTAACATAACTGTTTAACTTACATATTTGTTTCTTTGTACTCTAGAATATACGCTCCATGAGGGAAGGGTTTTTTTTTTTTCCTTTGTATTGTTTTTATCACTGCCATTTCGTTAGAACCTTGGAAATGTTTGACAAACAACCAGGTGCTCAAAAGCATGACTGAATTTAAATTCAAGGAAGTAAATTTGAAAATTAATAAAGAAAATTGAGAACTTAAAAGGTACAGAATGGAGATTATTACAAATTATTTAGTATTTGTGTCTTTTTTTAGTGCCTGTATTTTAGCAGGTTCAAAAACATAAGACAACACTGGGAATGACTCATGTTAGCGAACTTTAAAACTTAGGGATAATTCCTAGCAAAATAGAAGTTACCAAAAACTACTCAAGAAAAAAGTCTCAACTGTTCTATTATTGTGAAATAAGTTAGATCAATAATTTAAAATCTGTCCACAAAGAAAACAATAGATCCATATAGTTTAGCAGATGAGGGCCACCAAACTTTCAGGGAGTATTTTTTCTAATCTCACACAAAATCTACCACAGAAAGGAAAGGTAGGGGCACTTTACAATTAATTCTACAGGGCTAAAATAAATCTGATATCAAATCAGTCAGGTGTAGCCAGAAGATCTTGGGAAAATGGCAGGAATCTATCTCCTTACCTAGACAACAACTACACTGCCCAAACTTGTCTTAATGCAACTATATGGGAACTCAGGAGTCTCCCAAGACTTGCGACTCCCAGGAGAACGCTTGGATGGGAAACTGAGTTATCTGCAGTGAATTTCAGCTCTTATCTCAACAGCAGCTGCCCATCCCTCACACATCAGCCCAGCTGCAGACAGTCCTGCACAAGTTCAAGAGCACAGTCAACAAAAGCAAAATAAACAAGTGGGACTGTATCAACCTAAAGAAAAAGCTTCTGCACAGCAAAAGAAATGATCCACAATAGGAAGAAGCAACCTACAGGATGGGAGGAAAATATTTGCAAACCATCTAGCAGACAGAGTTAATAGTCAAAATATGTACGTCATTTTCACAACTAGGTAGCCAAAAAACAATCAAAAGCCCATATAATCCAATTAAAAATGGGCAGAGGACCTGAAAAGACATTTTTCTAAGGAAAACACACAAAGGGCCCACAGGTACATGAAAAGGTGTTCAGCATCACTCATCATCAGGGAAATGCAAGTTCAAGCCACAATGAGCTGTCACCTCACAGCTGTCAGGATGGCTATCATAAAAAAGACAAGAGGTTAGTATTGAGGAGGATGTGGAGAAAAGGGAATCCTTTTTCTCTGTTGGTGGGAATGTAAATTGGTACAGCCACTGTGGAAAATAGTATGGAGGTCCCTTAAGAAATTAAAATTAGAACTACTATAAAATCCAGCAATCCCAAAGAAAATGAAAACAAGTTTTCAAAGAGATATCTGCGCTCCCATATTCACTGCAGCATTATTCACAAGAGCCAAGACATGGAAACAACATAAATTTGCATCAGTGAATAAATAGATTTTGAAACAGTGGTATGTGTGTGTATATATACATACACACACATATATACATGATGCAAAAATTATTCAGGAAATCCTTCAATTTGCATCAACATGGGTGGATCTTGAGCACATTAGTATGCTAAGTAAAATAACACATTAAGAAAAAGACAAATACTGCATGATTCCACTTACGTGAGGTACCAAGCAGAGTTAAAATCATAGACATAGAAAGCAGAGTGGGGGTTTCCAGGAGCTGGAGGTGGGGGGAGGGGAATAGGGAGTTATTGTTTAATGGGTATAGAGATTCTGTTTCACCAGATGAAGAGTTTGGGAGACAGCAGTGGTGGGTGTAAACACTGAATGAATATACTTAACACCACTGATATGTACACGTATAAAGATTAAGACAGGAAATGTTATGTGTATTTTACCACAATAAAAAATGTGAAAAAAATTCCTTTTTGGAAACAATACTGTATTTTTTCCTTTATGTAACTATAGGGGTTTAGAAATTTGTAAAGGGATAATGGAAGAAGATATTCCACAGTAAGAAACCAGTTCCATAGTAAGTCATACCGTAAAACATAAACCATTCACCAAAGATAGGTCCTACTACAAATTAAACCTCTGTGATTTAGTACTTTTATAACTGTAATTGAATCAAATACCTCATCCACAGTTATATGTGGCCATGTGGCTGACCAACTCTAAAATGCTAGCCAATTATTCTGATTTTTTTAACTGCAATGCAAAGGAAAAAACAAAAGCCATATTAGACCGTTTGGGAAAAAAATAAGCCAAGTGTAAAGAAAGGATAATTACTGTCCAACCCCATTCATGAACAAAGATTTAAAAATCCCAACAAAACAGCAGCAAAGTGTATCCAGCAATATTTAAAAGTTGTGTTTAGCCCAAAAAAGGAAGGTTTTCTTAATGCAGAATATCAATTAATATAATTCACCGCAGTAACATATTAGCGGGAAAAACACATAGGATCACGCAGCCAGACACAGAAAAGTGTATGAGGAAGCTTAACTTTTATTAATTTCTTTTAAGAGGTGCTCAAAGCTTGAGGATATGTTAAAAGGACAAAGAAGCCAGCTTAAAGCAGCTGGCCAAATCAGGAACAAGTCAAGCATAAAAGCATAAAAATAAA
The DNA here is from genome assembly GCA_004024625.1 of Mellivora capensis. Lineage (NCBI taxonomy): Eukaryota > Metazoa > Chordata > Mammalia > Carnivora > Mustelidae > Mellivora > Mellivora capensis. The sequence goes on along the minus strand of PISX010004184.1, from coordinate 75,879 downwards.
TAATGAAAACAGTGGATTATACTTCACCAAATAAAACAGATGTCATTTTCTCTTGGCTATAAGAGAGAAACTGGTAAAATGATTTGAATAGGAATGTCACAAAAAAGGAAACACATAGGGCCCATAAACATATCAAAAGACCTTTGGCTTTATTGAGAATCAGAGAAAATGCAAATTAAGGCCATAAGATACCATTTTATACTCACCCATTTTATGATAAAAGAGGATGTACAATAATATGAGCTAAAATATTATACATTACTGTTCAAGGTAGTCCAATCATCTTTGAAAAACAATATAGGATTAAATTAAAAAGATGAACACGTATATAATTTATCACCCAGGAATTCTACCACCAGGTAAAGACCCTAGAGAAACTCTTACTAATGCCTCAGGAGGAATGTTTGACAACATTCAGCGTTATTCAAAGAAGAAAAAAAGAGGGAAAAAAACCTTAAATGTCCTTCAACAAGAAAATGGACAAATAAACTGTGCTTTATTTATAGAATGGAAAATATAAAGGAAAGAAAATGTCTGAAATCCATAACATCCAAATCTCAGAAACCTAAGTAAAAATGTAAGTCTGATAAACAGATACCATTTTTACAAAACTTAAAAACAATACTAATATTTAATAATAAAGATGTATTATTTAGGAATACATATATGGTAAAGTCATAAAGAAAAGCAAGCTAGTTATATATAATTTAAAAGGTCAGGATGGCTGCTCTCTCTAGAAGTGAGGGGACATCCCCAGGGCACACAAGGGCTTCTAAGCAGTAACGGTTCTAGTGTCCAGTTAAAGGGGGGGCTCGAGCTTGTTCATATGATAATTTTGTTCATAACTTACCTATACATATTATAATGTCCTTTTATATGTATCAATTATTAGAGAATAAAAAATAATGTGGCATATTATAATAACATCAAAATTATAGGAAAAAGAAAACATCAAAATTGTAGAACTAATGACAACAAGAAGACATGTTTTTAAAGGATAAACATTCTTCAAAATCAACCATCCAGTCTTAGTACCAAGAATATTCTTCTTCATGACATCTACTTAGCTAACTACCCCCTCCTCCCCCTGATTTTTGCTACATTCTCCTCAGTAAGACCTGCCCTCACCACCTCATTTGCTATCTTAATCCCCTGCCCCCTTATACTGGCCCTCCTGATCTCCCTGGGGTACCATGAGTTGTTCTTTTCTTTTTTTTGATCATCCTTTATCGCCTTCTAACATACTATATATAAGTTGCCCATTTACGGTGTTTATTATTTATCCTCTGTCCTCTCACTTTCCTCCACTCTACCAAAGTGTGATTAACATGTATGCAGGGATCCTTGTATTTCTATTCTGTGGTATGACCAACATGCCTGGATAGTTGGTGCACAGCAAATGAACATTCTGTTTCATTTTAACAGAAGTCTCTTAGATAATATACCATTCCCTGTTTCTCTCTCATGAATTATCTCTTTTACTTATAGCAAGTCAGGCACAATCTCAAATCAGGTAATATGACCCAAATTAAAATTTTCTGGGTGGCCTATTTAAAACATGGCCTTTAATTATATCACAGCATTTGGATGACCTTTGTTTTAGTTATGGAATCCTGTCACAACTAGTTTCAACCACGTGCAATACAAATACTAATCAGGAGTTTGTTTTAAGGTCAAACTAAATGGAAAAAAAATTTTAAACCATTACCATGTGTATATAAATGATCTTCCGTAATTTGCATATATCAATGTATCCCACAACATATACTGCAAATAATGAAGCAATCTGAAATTTAAAAAGAAGTTAAATTACAAATAAAAATTACATATGTAACTAATAGCTGTAAGAATGAAAAAAAGATTATTTTTTATTGTTTTCTCACACTGATTTGTATTTATATTCAAAAGGAATTCTTTTTTTTCTCTCTCTCTCTCTCTTTTTTTTTTAAAGACTTCATCTACTCGACAGAGATCACAAGCAGGCAGAGAGGCAGGCAGAGAGAGAGGAGGAAGCAGGCTCCCCACTGAGCAGAGAGCCCGATGCAGGACTCCATCCCAGGACCCTGGGACCACGACCCAAGCCGAAGGCAGAGGCCCCAACCCACTGAGCCACCCAGGCGCCCCTCAAAAGGAATTCTTAAATTTTCCTCTAACCTGTAAATTATTATTGAATATAGTCAATATATTAATATAGCAAATACTGATTGAATTCTTTTCTTCCATAAACAGCTCTCTCCATTAACCTTGTGAATTATCTACTTTGTGGATTATTCAAAAACAATATTCACTTTAATGTCAGGGTGACTCTACTGCCAACATCGTACAATTACAAAGTGCTTTTGCCCAATCAAGAAATACGAAAATTTAATTTTAACAGATGACAATTAATACATAATTGGGAAAGGTACATTACACTCAGAAGTAATTGCGTAATGCATGTGTGAAAAAATGCATTAAGTTCTGCTTATTAGTCACTCTTTATAAGAATCTCCATTAGTGTTCTTTCGTTTATATAAACATTCAAGTATTCGTTGTAATCAAATTTATCAAATTTCAAATTAGAAGGAGTACTTTCATTACTTTTAACTTTCTTTAGAGTTTTGAAGACACCTGTGTAGGTGTTGACCAAGAATTCAAAGAGTACTGGAGTTCTTTAGGTGAATTAATGGATTAAATGATGATGATGTACCTCTTAGTAAAATGTAGTTACTATGCCACACAATGCCTCTCCACCCTTCTTCGTGGAGAAAGCAACTCAGATCAAATCCCATGCTTCCCCTGCTACACAAATATGGTATAAATAAGCAGCAAAGTAGCTGAATACTTAAAGATATAACTTAAGTTTCATTCATTTTTTTTTTCACCTCCACGCAATCTATGACAGATTTTCCCATGAGCAAGAAAAACAAGATTTCCCTTTCCCCAGATTTATCCATGGGGAACACTGCATTGCTGAAGGAGGAGACTCATATGATACTGTAACTGTGAGGAAGTATGTCTTGTTACTCGACATAAGCCCCGCACTCCATGAAACACCTTCTCCTACTCACCCCCCAAAACTCAGGTCATCACCCCTAGCTGGAAGACATGGGAACTGTCCCTTTCCACCCCAGGGCCAAGCAATACACAGTGGACCTATAAGAGTAGAATCTTTAAGAAGTGTCTTTCAGGGACTTTTTTTGTTTCATTTTCTTTTCAAGGACATTTTTAACCAGGAACATTTAAAATGTCACCATGCTAAAGAAGACAAAGGAATCTAAAAGCTTAAGATCAAAGAAAGAATTAAGTAAAAATACATTCTTTTTTTAAAAATACTGAAAAAAGCAGCTAACCTTCCTGACATCTTGCTAAGTACCAGCACTGCGTTCAGTCTTATACACATTCTCTCATCTGATCCTAACCCAGTGAAGCAGATTCTTTTATTTTCTTTATTTCACCAATGAGAAAACTGAAACTAAGCACAGCTAAGCAGTCTGTCCAGGTCAAACTGCTAGTGGACAGAGTTAGGACTCAAGCAAGACATGTCCCAGAAGACTGCAGAACAACTCCAAGCTGCTTCATGTGAACATGAACACAGCCAGCAGAGCGAGGAAGCAGAAGTTGCTGGGGATGGGAGCAGCACAGGGAGAGCCTGGCACACAGTTTACTCCCTCTCTCAGCCCGCACCTTCACCTTGCTCCATACACCTCTACTTGAAGGGAGAGGGAGGCAAGAATGCACAGAAAAATGAGAAATTACAGACTGGTAGAAGAGTTATATAAATAAGAACTATTTATTTGTCCTATGTTATCCTACATGCATTCATCCTATGTGTAAGAATGTACAGCATTCATCATAAAAGAAGTACATTTATTTAAGAGAAATGTTTGAAGTTATAGCACTAGTCCTCTTTTAAGGACACTAACAATACTGAATAACAAAGGATTCTTATTGATTTGAATTCAATAAATGCATTCTACTAGTAAGTAAGTAACTAACATTCACTAATAAATAAATCTCATGTATTTCCCTACCCTGAACTTTCTTTAAAAGTGTTAACTGAAAACATTTTAGGACTTAGAATCATATAAGATCTCAGTTCTATAATTTTATACAAATGAGTTCACAAAATCAAATACACCAAGCTTAATTCAGCTTAAAAATCCAAGTACCTTACCTGAGTAAGAAGTACAAACTGAGCAAACTGCCATGGAAGCATGAAAAATACATTGGAAATGCAGAGTGCAATCAAGCTTCCCCTGTAAAGTTTTGTAGCCCTTGGGAAGAGAAAATAAATATCAGTAAGTTTGACCACAAGGTATTCTAGCATGGGCCCAAACTGCTGCAAATTAGGATCTCTAAACATGATCTCATTATAACATCAACCAGACATAAAATGAACCAATGGATTCGAAATTATACTTCACGACACTTAATTACAACAACTTTCCATGAAAACTAAATGCCCATTATTACTGTAAAAACAAAGTTTGCCAAACACAGAGAGGGCAGCTAGGTCAGTATATCCACTGAATTTTGTCAGACTCTATTTTGGTAAATTCATAATCGAACATATTTAATGCTGCATCCAATAGCTTCATCTGGAGAGACAGAGAATGTCTATAAAAAAGCAGAGAAAGCAGCATATTCTAAGTGTTAGCAGTGTTCTGCAGACAAAGAGAATTGAGAATATGGGCTGAGCAGGGGGCGACTCTGTGGAGGATGTGAGGGGACAGATGGGTCCTGCACAGGAAGGACACACAAAAGAGAAGAGGCGGCAAAGGCCGGGGCCAATCTGGAGCCAAGGCCTCCCTTTGGTCCTGACTTGCAGTTTAGGGGCTTTTTAGAAAGGTGAGGTAATTTTATCTTTCATACTAGTTTTAAGAAGTACTTTTCTCCTAAATTGGTGAGCTCATGTGAAGCCCCCAACAGACTTAACACCTTCACAAAGTGAAGTGTATATGCAGCATCTCGAGGTTACTAGGTCTGCACCTTAAAGAAATGCTCCTCAGGATAAACCTACCTGGGGCACTAAGCACCACAAGATGCCTTTCTTTACTTCCCTAAGTATCCCTTCTCCAAGGACATCCCCCTCTGCTATTCTAATCCAACTCTTTCTATCATGCCCCTCAATCAAGTCTTTTTAAAATCTAGGTCACCTATTTGTGAGCTGTGAAATCACTTTATTAGATAAAAACCCAAAAGTTTTACTGGAGTGAGTATATCCCACATTCAGAGAGAGGCCTGTCTAGAAACACTACCTAAGAGACAAGTCCACATAATTGCTCTACTGCTGCTAAAGTCGTCACAGGGGAAAATGGACCATCCAAAGGGTTTGGTGTAACAGACTTCCACCAGCTTCTCCTAAATTCTGCAGATCCTTAAAGGGAGTTCTTAGTCTGAGCCATCTTCAGATTCTCATCATGCTTCATTCTATTTTTTTCTATAGTCCCCATTTTGTTTTATTTTTACTCTTTGAATCAAGGTAGCATCTGTCCAAACTCAGTATTTGTCGACAGAAAGGGGAGAGAACTGTTCTCAGTCCTATTCTCTTCCACTCATATGGTGCTTGAATCTCTGTAAGGTCTCTAGCTGAAGGCCAGATGAACATGGGCGAACCCAATCCAATCCTGAATTTCCGGCAGGAGTTTTCCTAGTTTAGCTCTGGTCTACTGAGTAGTTTCTTTCTAAGCCTACTATCTGATGCCCAAGGATGCTAAGCAAATATAGGGAGAAGAATAACATGTTAACATACCCGGCCATGATTACTCTACAAACTGTTCTTTCCTCTGAAGGACTCTATCATACAGGTCATGCTCTATTGCCATCAGTCTTCCCCCTTCCTCCTGCCTACTTTCTGGGAAGCTGTGATGGTGGCAGAGAATGACATAAGAAAGTGGAGATAGCAGAAGTGAAAGCAAATTTGCTGCTCCTTGAGCAGCTCTGTGGGCCACTAAGGAAAAAGGAAGAAGACTGGAAGGCAGATGAAGGAAATGTTTTCGGTAGTAAATATTTTGAAGTGGCATGCTTAAAATAACCATGAATTCAACTTAGCAACATCATCTTAATTTTTTTTAATTACACTGACTGTTTTTATTATGGAAGCTTAAAAAAATCCTAGCTTAAGTTTACTCAGTGCAAAACAAACACACCAAAGACCTAAGGAGAGTCAAAGTTACCTGAGAATGTGAGTCACAAGCAACATCTGAAGTACGAGGAATGGATAGGAGAAGCTTTCCCGGAGGGGTGGTGTCCACATCACACGAGTGCACTGAAAACACAATTCGTAATGTATGGTCTCTTTGTGAAATTTCTTAAGTAAGACATAGTAATTGAAAGCAGCTACTCATAAACACAAAAAAGTTTTTCACACATAATTTAAATGGTATGTTGGAAAACAAGCTGCTAGGTTTTCCACCAAGAGCAAAACTGAAAAGTGAGAAGGAAACATTATTGAGAGGGAGACACACATGGCATAAGATCTTGTGAAATATTAACATGAATTGTCGATAGCAAATACCAAAAAATTTTAACTAGAGCCTAAAAGGAAAGTAGGGAAAGTACCAGCCAGAAAATGTTCTGCCAAAACTAAAAACATTTCACTGGAATTCATGTATAAACCAGTTTACTTTGCCCTTCCACTTGAATTTCAGCAAAATATCCATAACCAATACTTCAAAACTCTTTGCAGTCATCGACGTTAGCATTTCTATTCACAATGCTCCTAAAAAAAGAGCACTCGATTTCTGTTTTTACTTCTCCTTTGCCCAAACAGGTCTGTGAAAATTTAAAAGGGGAAGAGAGGTTCAAATACAAAATAACAAAAGTCCTAAAATGTCATGTACCATCTCTACTGAAGAACTCATTTCGGGCATAATTAAGTAATGTTGCATCCCATTCTCTCTCTCTCTCTCCGCCCCTCCCCCCCACACACGTGCTCTAAGATAAGTAAAATTAAAAAAAAAAATAATGTTCCATCCCAATTTTAGCACTGTACCATTTTTCTGCATCTACACTAAATAAATTAATAAGTCTATCTTTCAATTAGAGGAACACTGCATTGGATGAAATATAAATAATCTGATATTACCCCAACTAAGCTAGTCATACTAGAAGAAATCACAACATCTTTCAAGTCAAGCAGTTAAAGACTATACGGAATTACAAAGACCATACTGGAAATAAGACTTTCCTTTATTTTAGCTCTACCTCAGACTATTAAATCTTTCTACTATTGCTACAGAAAATTTGAGCCAATTTACTTCTCTTTTTAACCAAAATTCACTATCCTCTCTGAGATTTAACATAAATATTTATAAATGAAGTATACACACAAGAGAGTTCTGAAAAAAATTGAAAAAGTCTTTTTTGATGTGTATTTGTTGTTACTGGAACACAATTTTAAAAATCTGTTGATTCACAAAATTAACTAGAAATTTCAATATGATTGATAGTAGAGATATATAACCACAATTTACAAAGTTATCAATCTCTGTGCAAAAACCAAGAAGAGAAAATATTTTAACCCTGTAATGTACAATTAGAGAATTTTCTTCACACAGACCATTCACTCACATTTATTTTGTTAACCAATTTCAACTATGTTGCCATCCCTTAGAAATTTGTTTCTTTTAATAGCTGAAGGCACTCAATTCTCTCAAACTCAATCACACCCTTTGTAAAGTAGGATGAGAAGGCTAAATTACAGAATTAAAACAAAGAGCAAGATCTTTCGCCTCTACAATGTTAAGAGTGAATGAACGCAAATATGTGAGAGCTTCTTATTGTTTCTCCAATAACACAACGTGCTTCACTAGATCTACTGCAAACATAATTGCTGGTCCAGATGACCCCATGTAATCTGAAAACAGTAAACAGATGTGCTTTAATCATACCTTAAGTTTCAACAAATAAATATTGTAATTATAATACAGCTCTCTATATAGGTGGACAGTTCAGAACGCCAATGCCTTCTAAAGGCATTATCTTGAAATTTAGGAATTAAAGAAGGGAATAAATGTGCGAACTCCTTCACAAGGCATTACATCACTGTATGAAGCACTCAGGAAAAATACAAGACATTCCTCAATGGTGAAAATGAACTCAATGAAAATCTGACTTTCCTTTAACTGTCCTCTTAGAGTATATAATTTTTAGCACACATTTCAAAGCACTGAATAACGATGCGGCATAATACTGCCTAGATATTGACAAGAACAAGCTCCTATTGTCTCCTTAGAAAGCCTGAATTTTAAATCATTTACTTGAGAAACAAAAACCAAGGAATTTTAGTAATAGGAAGCTTCATTTGTCAAGCTTTACTTTCAAAATAGCTCACTATTGGAAATCTATCATAATGTAATATACTTCTCTCCTTAATGTAAAACTAAATAGGGGTACAACTAACTACTGAATTACAAATTATAGTTAGCATCAGACAGCTCATATTTAAGGTTTGTTCCAAGAATTTTGACTAGAGGAGACATTTGTAGGATTAGTTATAAATTGCTGTTGGTATAATGTTTAGGTTTAAAACAAATTATCCCACTTCTGAATGCTACACAGACTTATTAGTTATAATACTGCTTTACATTCCTTAGTGTTAACTATAATACTATGTTAAATCTTGCACTTACAAATGCTTTCAAAAAAACATATGTGGCCAACATGGAATTAGAATCTTCAAAAAAGAGAGAAAATGGGAAAAACAAAATATGTGAAGAGAAGATATTGGTTAAAATTTTTCCAAAACTGATAAAAAAAAACCAACAACAACCCATAGAACAAAGATGTTCAGTGATCTGTCAACAGGGCACATACAAAGAAGACCACATCTAAGTTTATTACCATCAAACGAATAAAAAGCAAATATAAAAAGAAAGTCTTCAAACCACCAGAGAAGAGACACTCCACATGCAGAGTGACAACAAGAACGATAACTGACGTCTCATTAAACAACAGAAACCAGAAGACAACAGAATGACATTTAAAGTGCTGAAAGGTAAAGATACCAACCTAGAATTCTTGTCCAGCAAAACTACACTTCAAAAAATGAAGGCAAAACACAGACATTTTTAGACAGGCAAAAGCTAAGAGACCTTGTTGGCAACAGATCTTCACCACAACGTTAAATAAAGTTCTTAAGACTGAAGAAAAATTATACCAGATGGAAACCCAGATTGGTAGGACAAAAAATATTACTGAAACCCACACACAAATATCCAGATGTGAAGGACTAGGTGATAAAAAGGGAGGGAAGTATGCAGGGCAAAGGAGACAGTGTGTACCAAAGCCCTAAGGAAGGAAAAGTAGTCCTCTCTGGGAACTGGAGAAGGAAGGACGGTGGGACTGAAGCAAAGAAAACAGCCTGGACAGCAGTGAGAGACCCAGCGGGGCCCAGGTCATGAAGTGGGCTGTAGGCTAGGCTAGTTCTACTACACTCTAGGCAGTTTTCATCTAAGCAATAGATACATTCTCATCTAAGATCAGCACACTCTTTTTTGTGTGTGTATGGACTTTTGGAGTTAATGCATGTTTAGTGTAAATTCACAAATCCATAAGCACACCTCTCAATAGCTTGAATAATGTATCTTGCACTTATACTATTTTCCAAATTAATGTAAAAAATAATTTAAGCCACATCACTCTTCTGCATGTAACCCTCCAAAAGGCCTTTCCACCTTCTCCAAATGAAACTTACGATGACCAACAAGGACTAGAGAAAAGGCTCCTTCCATATTCCACCTCCCATTATTAACTGGCCTCATTTCTTCCACGTTCTGCTCCTGTCACAAAAGCCTCCTTGCTGCTCCCCAAATAAGCCAGTATTCCCCCACCTTAGGTAGAAGATGGTCCCACCTTCACATGACTATCTACAAAGACAGGGATCTTTGCTTTACTGACTTATCAACAAATCCTAGACATCTACAAGCACCTGGCATACAGTGAGCCCTTTGTATACACTGTCTTAATTGAGTTGAATAAAAAGAAGAGCCAGAATAAATGTCCTGGCCCAAATGGGACCCTACAAGAAAGTGAAGAAAGAAAGGGACAAAGGGAAGGAGGGAAGAAGAAGAAGAAAGAGAAACAGAGAGAAAGGGAATAGAAAAAGTTTCACAAATTAGCAAGGAAAGATCTCTGTACTTTTCACTTGTAAAAGATAAACCATGGTATTATCTTTGAAATCCTGCTCCCCTAAGAACCATCTGTGCTGAGAGAAGTTTGGAGAGATTACTGGTTAATCTGTTTAATTACTGGTTAATTAATTACTGGTTAATTCCTGATTAATCAGGAAACTTAGAATCCTGTCCCTGCTTCACAACCTTGACTCAAACAATCTTTCAGTGCTTCCAATTATTATATAAACTGTAACATTATTATTTACTATTTATCTACCATACAAGAACATTCTAAGGATTAATGAGACTCTCTTCAAAGTGTTCTAAGAATTGTTTTCCAAATCTTACATAAATAACATAAATATGTCAATAACTAATTAGAAACACGACAATTACATGTACATTATCCATTATCTTAGTTCAGTTAAAAAATACTCAAGAAACTAATATGGGTCAGAAATATGTTATGGGTAACAAAGAAAGGTTACTTAGATATGCCTCTAATATGCCTCTTTCATATACTACTTAGATTTACTTGGGTTTCAAAAAAAAGGGGGGATTTTCCTCCTCATAAATGTGCCTATCTTTTTATCTGTGAGCATATTTTATATAAAACACCATCAATCATGCCTGGTAATAACTTTTCTAAAAATCTCATCATGAAAAAATTAAACAAAACTTCACATATAATGAATTTTTAATAGTCAAAAATTAAAGAAAAATATTATGTCTCATTTTTTTCCCATATACTCCTCTGCTTTCCAGTCAACATGATAAAAATCCGACAGCATCAAGCCATGGAACATACATCTGATCTTGTAATAAGGAAGGATTTAAAAGGCAGAGCAAAACTTTTAGCTTTCCTCTTAGCAATTATTCTCAACAGGGACAGAGTCAACATTTAATAAAAAAAGCTCGGTAAGTGAAAATATCAACATAATTTTTATTATGAAATGTATAGCCTCAATATTATTGATCATTACTATGAGCAGTGAGTTCTTTCTTGTATCTTCACAGGTTTTGTGAAGATTTGAAGGTTCAACTTCTGTTTTAAATCATTTGATTAATCCCTTTATATTACACATCTTATAGTTCTTTTGTTGAGGCCAAAATTTTCCCTTGTAAAACCATCTGAGTGAAAGAGTATTTTCAGAAGTACATCATAGTCTATCTTAGACTCAAATACAGAGCGAACTGAATAATGGAAAGGGAACTTAAAAGCAAGTAACAACTCATAACTATTTTTTGGTACATAAATCACTCATTGGCATGATTAGCATAACTCTCCTAAGAAAGAGGGTCACCAAGTTCCAGTCAGTAACCCACCAGCAATTTCAGTGAGTACATTGTGACACTCGAACAGAGCTCACTAAATGTGGGAATGGGTACTACCACAGCAGATACTTCCCTCATATAAAAATTATAGACTTGGGGCAACATTTTTAAAATTTAGGAAAATAATTGGGTCTCAATCTTACAGTCTGAAAACCAAAATAAATATTAAATTATTTTAGTTACTTAAGTTAACTTACTTTACCCAAAAGTACAGTTTATTCCCTCAATTTTAATGTCTTTACAAATGGTCCCTTTTCTACTTGAAAGCTAAGTTACTGATATTAAGTATGATTCTCTACTTGACTATTTCAGTAAAACTGAAATTCTAATTCTAATCACATTTAGTCTACCCTCTCCTAACTAGAAAGTGGTGTGCAAGCAGGTCCAACTTTTGCATCAACATGGATAGGACTGGAGGAGGTCATGCTAAATGAAATAAGTCAAGCAGAGAAAGTCAATTATCACATGGCTCCACTTATTTGTGGAACATAAGGAACAGCATGGAGGACATTAGGAGAAGGCAGGCAAAAATGAAAGGGGGGAAATCGGAGGGGAAGATGAACCATGAGAGACAACACACTCCGAGAAACAAACTGAGGGTTTTAGAAGGGAGGGGGGTGGGGGGATGCTAGCCCAGTGATGGGGATTAAGGAAGGCACGGATTGCATGGAGCACTGGGTGTTATACACAAACAATGAATCATGGAACACTACATCAAAAACTAATGATGTTATATGGTGATTAACATAATAAAAAAGGGGAAAAATTTTAAAAATTAAAACAAAATTTTAATTTCCTAAAAAAATTAAAAATTTAAAGATTTTGAAAAAATAAAAAAATAAACAGACCAAATAGCTGAAAGGTATCAAAAACAAAAAAAAGTATATCAACCTGAAAAATGAACTGAAATAGTCCAAATTTCACTGGTATAAACTGAAAAGACTTTGTAAGGAATGATGCTCATGCTACATGAGTATCAAAATTATAAGAAAAACGTAAGATCAGGAATTGACAGCCTCTAATTTAGACTGAGGGTAACACAGTAGACCTTTCTGCTTAACAAACAGTTGTCATTAAAACTGCAGACCTTGGCTTCAAATTTTTCTCTCTTTCCTCCAATGTCTTATTGCAAACATTCAAAGCTCCTTTCCTTCACTCTTAAGAAGTTACTTCCAATTTCTTAGGTCATTCTCACAGGATCTGTGCCTCTACAAGTTCTGTGTCCATACTACGACATTCAAAAGCATCCACAGTCAAGAAGAGGCCAAAAAAAAAAAAAAAAAAAAAATCTTTTTTTTTTTTTTCTGTAAAAGTCAGACCATGCCATATTGCAATGATTTGTCTCATATGCTCTAATTTATAAGGCCATTTTAGCTTTAAATTTCATATGATTCTAAATATTAAGCATGTGTTGGTTCAATATCCATTAGTAATCCACTGAACAATAAAAAAAAAGTTCAACCTTGACTTTACAGTTCAGTTTTAGTATGATTACTCTTAGGCTTTATAACATGTGCATATTCAAATAGTATACACACTGAGTTTATAAATGCATAAGGATTAATTTACTTCACACAAAACAAGCTGAAGACCTTTCTTCTCTTTCTCTCACACATGGTAAACAAGATTTACCATGAAATAAAACCGGGTAGAGATATATTAATAAAAATTCATTTACAACTATGACTGATACAGTGAAAGGATTTCATTGGTATTCTGAATTTTCATTAGAATTTTATCTAAATTAAGTTATTAATAATAATATAAAATAACAGTTACATAATGGTTACTATGTGCCAAACACTGCTCCAGGCACTTTACACTTATGCATTCATTTAAACTCAAAAATCCCATGAGATAAGTACCATCATTACACCCATTTACAAAGCGGAAACTAAGGCAGGTGAGGTTAATGATTTGCTCTGGTCGCAGAGCTGCCTAATAGCAAAGCCAGGATTTGAACACAGGTAGCTTGGATCCAGAGTCAATATTTTTTACAACAGTGTTCTCTTTAGAAAACCCTTGGATATGTGCAAGTTTACAGGTATAATATAATATTCTGAAAAGGAGACTTAAAAATACATCCAAGTATAATAAGATGCATTAAAATAGAAACATACTATATAGCTCCTACCAAAAAAGTTATTCCCACACAAGTAAATTAACTTTATCCATGGTCGACTTATTTCTATTATAGCTAAACATGAACATTCACACTTTGAAATTATATAAAGAATTGATGCAGACCCATTATTACTACAAATCACTAAGAGATATATCACATAAAAGATATAATGTTCATGAAAAGTTAACTTAAGATAAGTGCTAGTGTTAAAATTTGAATTAAAATAAGACCAAACATTTAAAGAATGCTACCACGGACTACATTTAAAATTTAAAAAGAAACCTGTAGTTCTGGAAGTATAATCTCCTAAAATTTTTTAAGAATATTTGACTTACTACTTCAAGAAGAAACTTGTATTTCTAAAAATACAGTCTTGAAAATAGGTGTTGACAACCTACCTCTCCATGATTGAAAAAGAAGCACAACACTGTAACCAGGCCTCCTAATTGGCTGCCGCTGGAAAAGAAGATAAAGAACATAACTCAAAGAACAAAAATCCAGGTCAATCCTAATGAAACCATGAAATAATAGAATATGACAAACTTCTAGTTCTACACAAAGTGTTAGCCACGCTAGAACTCTACTATGCTTATTTACAAAGCAGTTTATTTCCTTTATAGTATCATTAGTCAAAATAAGTTTCATTTTTAAAAAGGCATCTTCCATCTTCAAAATGTACCAAAAAAAGACAGTGAATAAAAAATGGTGACTAGTCATGTTACCGGGCATCATGCAACCTGACCTTTTTCTTTCTCTCTTTTTTCTTCTTTAGTGCCACAGATTTGTGTCCTCTCGCAGTTCCCAAACTATTTTTCTAGGGACACATAATATACATTCAGGAAAGAGGACAGAAGTGCAGAAAAAGGCTTTGTGGTCATAAAGGTAGAAAACACCACACTTGGAAATTCAGAAAGCAAGCCAGCACATTAAAGATTTAATTAATTTGGTATTTCCCAAGCCCCATCCCAAGCTCCTTTCCTATAGAACATGCTTGGAGAACATAGTTTACAAAGTTTCATCTTTCATCTGTTTTTAGAAACATGTAAAAGAACACAAATATCAAAATATGACCATCAGGCTTCTAACTCTAGCTAAGAAATCACAATGCCATAGTTTGGCTGTCCTAACAAATAAACCTTCATTTGCTTGGGTAAGAGTAATGCAGGTCCCCCACTCTCCTCCCACCCTGGCCAGAAGCATCTGGATATAGGAAAGAAAGGCTGTTCTAGCTTTGCTCTGTCATTTCTTTCACTTTGCTCTTGAGATCTTCTACTCTCTTTAACTCATGCTGTTTTCTTGTTATTTTACCCAAATATCCTTCCTTTTTTCTACACAAGCATGTGCAGAACATAGACAAGCCAGGGAGGTAACAAGGAATCAGACACAGGTATTCTGGGCTATGCTTCTTATTCCAGGGCATGTATAAATGAGGAAACACAGAGGAGATAGAGGAGATGGCTGGGCTAACCCATGCAGAGAGCACACACCTCTTCCGCATCCCTCCCAGCCTCCCGGGAGACCAGGAGGGCTGGCAGTCCCAGCACAGGGAGCCCGTCAGACACAAGACAAGGGGTAAGTCTGCATGTTCAGCAGCGAGGTGTCTATGGAGCTGCCATTTTCCCTACAGAGTCTCCAGCCCCTGGCTGCTCTAGAGAAGAGATGGCAGTGTGAGAAGTTTGAGGAAAGGGGTTGTCTGAAATACCATCTGCATTTAAGGACAGAGGTAACAAGGGAAAACAGAAGGGCTGCAGAGCCGTGTTAAGGGATCCTGGGAAGCTGAAAGACCACAAATTTACAGAACACTAATGGAAAAACTGTGCGATTTTTCTTTACTATCAACCTAGACCAGCACAAATGAAATATAAAGGGGCAAAGAAACAACATTTTGGCCAGAAAATGGCTGAAGTGATGAACCCACAGAAATAAGAGGGACAGATAAAGGAGTCAGAAAGTCATACAGGCTGGGGAGCAGAAGACAGGGCTCTCCCCCTCAGAGGCCCAGCACACCTTAAAAAGTCAGCCAACAGGCCAACACCAGGCTTCATGGCAAGTCATAAAAAATTAGTTTAGTGTGAGTTATGGGTTAAAATAAATAAATAGTAATGTTTTGAACTTATGCCAACAAGACAGAGAAGTGCAAAGGTCTATATATTTTAAAAATTGTCTTCTCCTCCTTGCCTTCTCCTCATTGCCACCCTTCTCTCAATCCTATTCACCCAAGATAATCAATATTTGTGTGTGTGTCCACCTGTCCAGATCTTTCTCTGTACCCATATATTAATGAGATCACGTTATTAACACCTCCTCGAAAATTAGTTCCTTCTCTAATTCATCTATTATAAAGATTATTCCTTTTTTTTAGATTTTATTTATTTATTTATTTGACAGAGATCACAAGTAGGCAGAGAGGCAGGCAGAGAGAGAGGAGGAAGCAGGCTCTCTGCTGAGCAGAGAGCCCGATGCGGGGCTCGATCCCAGAACCCAGGGATCATGACCCGAGCTGAAGGCAGAGGCTTTAACCCACTGAGCCTCTCAGGCGCCCCTATAAAGATTATTCCTACTCAATACACGTCACCCAAGGCATCCTTATTAATAGATGTCAAACATTGCATAGGACAAATGTACTACAATTTGTTCAGACTTTTCCCTATTATCAAACATATAGATATTTTTAAATTTCTTACTATTACAGAAACATGTTAAATATCCTTGTACATGTAAATATTGGCGTTTTTATTCCTACAGGACAGACCTAACTGTGAGACTGCCAAGTCAAAGACTGTAAACCAGAAAATGCCATACCAGTCCACACACCCTGCCCCACCGCAGTGTATGAGGTGTCTGCTTCTCCAGAACACAGCATCTGATGTGTCCAGACCCTTTTATATTTTGCCCATTGGGTAGGCGGAAACTTTTTTCTCACTGTTATTTTGATTTGTACCTCTTGTCTACTAGTATGGGGCATCGTTTTTATGGGGTTTGGGATAATGTGCATTTTCTCTGCTGTGAACTGCCTGTTTACATTCTTGTCCATTTTTCCATCGGATCATCTATTTCCCTATCCAAAGATTAAGGGTATCAATTTTTTGACTGTTCTATGTGTGATTAAGTCTTTTGATATAAGTTATGGTGTATTCTGCCAAAAAGAAATTTTAAATTTTATGTGGTTAAATGTCAATATTTTCCTTTATTTCTTCTGCATTCCTTGTTTTGTCTGTGAAGATCTTTCCTACCTCAAAATGATAGTGTTCTAAATCTTCTAGTATCATTGTATTTTACATTTAAATCTTTCACCCACAGAAATGTATGTATAAAGGCCTAATTTTGTTCTCTTTGAAACAGATAGCCAATTATGCTAACACCATTTATCAAATAAACATTACTTTTTCCAGTGTAATGAAATTCAGCCTTTATCATACATTAATCACAATACTAGAATCTGTTAATTCCAGTCAATTGATTTAATTCTATATTTTCTATATCACAATGTTTTCATCACTGTAATATTAACATATGATAAGGAAAAGTCTCCACCCCTAAGTATTCTAACATTTTATTTGTTTTAATTTTTTATATTTTTATTAATATATAATGTATTATTAGCCCCAGGGGTACAGGTCTGTGAATCGCCAGGTTTACACACTTCACAGCACTCACCACAGCACATACCTTCCCCAATGTCCATAACCCCACCACCCTCTCCCTACCCCCCCACCTCCCGGCAACCCTCAGTTTGTTTTGTGAGATTAAGATTCTCTTATGGTTTGTCTCCCTCCTGATCTCATCTTATTTTATTTATTCTTTTCCTACCCCCAAACCCCCCATGTTGCTTCTCAACCTCCTCATATGAGAGAGATCATATGATAATTGTCTTTCTCTGACTTATATCGCTAAGCATAATACTTATACTATTATACTTATACTATACTTACACTTAATACTAATTATTATTACATAATACTTATACTATATACTAATACTAGTTCCATCCACGTCATCACAAATGGCAAGATTTCACTTCTTTTGATGGCTGCATAGTATTCCATTGTGTGTGTGTGTGTGTGTGTATGTGTGTGTATAAAGAAGAATATATATATATAAAGAAGATGTGATATATATATATCACATCTTCTTTATCCATTCATCTGTTGATGGACATCTAGGTTCTTTCCATCTAACATTTTTTAAAATTTTTATTTATTTTTTAAATTTCTTTTTAGTGTTCCAGAATTCATTGTTTATGCACCACATCCAGTGCTCCATGCAATACATGCCCTCCATAATACCCATCACCAGGCTCACCCAACCTCTCACCCCCTGCCCCTCTAAAACCCTCAGATTGTTTTTCAGAATCCACAGTCTCTCATGGTTCGTCTCCCCCTCCAATTTCCCCCAACTCCCTTCTCCTCTCCATCTCCCCATGTCCTCCATGTTATTCCATATGCTCCACAAATAAGTGAAACCATATGATAATTGACTCTCTCTGCTTGACTTATTTCACTCAGCATAATCTCTTCCAGTCCCGTCCATGTTGCTACAAAAGTTGGGTATTCATCCTTTCTGATGGAGGCATATAGTATAGATGAACCACATCTTCCTTATCCATTCATCCATCGAAGGGCATCTTGGTTCCTTCCACAGTTTGGCAACTGTGGCCATTGCTGCTATGAACATTGGGATAGAGATGGCCCTTCTTTTCACTATATCTGTATCTTTGGGGTAAATACCCAGGAATGCCATTGCAGGGTCACAGGGACATAACTCTATTTTTAATTTCTTGAGGAATCTCCACACTGTTTTCCAAAGTGGCTGCACCAACTTGCATTCCCACCAACAGTGTAAGAGGATTCCCCTTTCTCCACATCCTCTCCAACACGTGTTGTTTACTGTCTTGTTAATTTTTATTCTAACATTTTTAGGTAATTCTAACCAGTGCCCCCTCTCACACACAAAACACACACAAAAAAGTGCTGGATTTCTGATCAGAAGGTCATTAAATTTACATATAATTTTGGAAGAACTGTCATTTACGTGATGGTAATTCTGCCCATTCAGTTGGATAGTATGTCTCTCTCCATTTATTCAATTCTATTTCTTTAAATAAAAATGTTATGAAGAAGCAATACAGCCACCAGATATCTAGAGCTAAAACTTCTAAAAATATGGGGATATGATAAAATCTGATCAAAGTATAGTATTTTAACACTTTCAGACTTTGGCAGGTCATATAAGCTAAAGAAAACATACTAAGGATTTGAATGAGATCATCAATAAACTCAATTTTATAAATCTATATAGTACTTTGACTATACAGAGAATATACATGATTTGTATGGCATCTGGAACACCTGGCTGGAAAGATTCCTCATTCTCTGGTTATAATCCAAAAACAACCTACACAAGAGAGACTGAAAAACAACAACACTTTGGGAAATTAATTTTTGAATTTAAAAATGCCATGAACAGAAAAGGATTCAAAACTGAAATTTTACAAGATCAAAAATTTTATAGTGGCAGAGTAAAAAAGAGGGACAGGGATAAAAAGAGGACAAGGACAGAAAAATCCCAAGTCCAATTTCCCAACCAAATCTCATGATGGGGTCTGCTCAAGAAGTCTTCGATCCATACTTGACTGCCATATGACCTGTGGGGCTCTAGGACTGGACATCTTTCTTCCCAAAGGCAGAATCAGTGTGACATCACTCTCTTTTCACTAAATAACTGCCAGATAGGTTGTGGCCCAGCATCTTCTACAAACACAGACAGCTTTGCTTACCTAAACCAGGGAGGCAGATTTTCTGGTACACTTTCATGCCCTGCATAGCTAGGAGGGGAGAACAAAATTTGCTTATCTATAATAAATATCTGACTTACCATCATTTTGAAATGGTGTGACTTAAAATAACTCTAAAATAGTGTCCCCAGAATTTACCTCCTTTCCCTTCAATCCCTATAGACTAGCACATATGTCATTTTATTTTGCTAAACAGAAAAGATGTAATAATCAGAAAACTTAAGACTGATTTTTTTTTCCACTATAGTTCATCAGTTGATGTTTCAGCATTCCCTAGTGGTTAAAAAAAGAAGATTCTTCTGCAATATCACCACCATCAGAAAATATGAAAGCTCCCATTGTGCAAATTTTAAAATAGTCTAAGCTTGCACATTTACTCAACCAACTCATTCACCTTTTGAGCCTCAATTTCCTCAGGTATAAAATGAAGGGGCAAAAGATCTTAAAAATTATTTCAATTCTGACATTTAATAATTTACAATTCTCTTCTTTCTCACATCTCTAAGTATCATGGATTCAAATCAATCATCATATTTTGGCAGGCTCGGTTTATCACTGATACTTGTACCTCGATTTACCAAAAAAATGACAAAATGTACAAAGTTCAACATTCAAGGAGAAAAAGTAATCATAGTTAATTCAGAACGTTATTAAATAACTCTTGGAGTGAGTTAAATTAAATAACTTCTGCTGCGTGAATGCTGATGAGAGAGAAAATGAGAGAACAATGTGGAAATAATTGAATTAAGAGAATTCCAGTCTCAAGTTTGAGAGGTAAGGCATAAGCACCTTGCTAGCCAGATGAAAAAATGCCCAGCAGACCTGCTGAGAGCTAAGCACCTTCCCCTAAATTTACACATGGATCCTCTGGCTTCTCTAGAGCATAAAAGAAAGCCACAGAGAGTAAAGGTGAGGAATAAGAATGACAATCAGGAAGGCAAGGAAAGGTCTCAGCTTAGTCCTTCCAAGCAAATAATTAAGGCCTTTAATTTAACTCTTTGTCCTCCAGGGCCAAGAAACAGAAGATTTTATTTACTAGACTGGGAACTTCCCAGGTCATCATCATAGCATCCATAGTGCCTAATACTGGGCCTGAGCCTTGTCTATGGCACAGAGTCAAAAGGTATATCAGCAGCAGTAAATGAAAATATAAAAACCATCCAACCAAAATAGGGTGGCATTCCTTTTTGAGGAGAGGGGACACTGTCAGACAAACACACCACACTTCTCATCACTGCCATCCTTGATCACTGGCCCGGACACACTACCTGTTCATCATCAGAGCCATGGGTTCAGTGGAGTGTCTACTGTGACCCAACCACCACACTGCTTGACTCCCCATCCAGACCTACTACTGTGCCCTCAAGAACCTCCACTGCATGGGGAACAACTTCCTTCCAGGAACCCTTGGCCTCTACTCAGATGCTTCCTTCTCCTCCTACCATGAAACCTTACCCTCCTCTGAGAAGAAGTTTCCCTTCCTCATGCCACCATGCACCTATATGGCTCAAGGCCCAGAGATAAGGCTGAAGCTCTCTCTATTGCTACTTTCAGACATCATCTGGGACCCTTCATGAAAGCCTGCCCCTTTGAGCTCATTTCTCTCACTTGTCTCCTCACAGAAGTTCTCTCCTAGTACTCCAGCTCGTTCTCCATAATTCACAGCTGTACTCCTTCGTCAAGGGCATGTCTAGAGTCTTAACTCACAGAGTCAGGGTCCAGGGTCCCCTGTTCCTCTTTTCCATTCCCTCTATTGCACTGAGGTGGCTTTTTGAGAACTTTTTAATGATCCTTTTTATGAACTTCTCTAAACTTAATGTCTGCTGATCTGTATCACTGTGACCACTCTGATCTGTCCCTGATCTCTTCCTCCTCTTAAATATTTACCTTTCTCTGTCTCCACTCTGTTCTTCACAGCTTCTCAGCTCTTGTCAGAAAAGCCTGTCCATTCTTTTGTAGACATAGCTAGTCCTCAGAAAATGCTTTTTTCTTCCACAGGAGGAACCAACCAGTCACAGAGCTTAATATATTCATCTTCTGATTTTCTATTCTACTATTTTCTTTGGTCATTGAAAGTTCATGCTTCTTTGATACCAGAAAGAATTTCTTTAACTGTATTTTTTTAAGATTTTATTTATTTTGTTTATTTGACAGACAGAGATCATAAGTAGGCAGAGAGAGAGAGGTGGAAGCAGGCTCCCCACTGAGCAGAGAGGTAGATGCAGACTCGATCCCAGGATCCTGGGATCATGACCTGAGCCGAAGGCAGAGGCTTTAACACACTGAGCCACCCAGGTGCACCCCCCAGAAAGAATTTTTTTTTATTTATTTTTTTATATCTTTTCAGCGTAACAGAATTCATAGTTTTTGTACCACACCCAGTGCTCCATGCAATGCGTGCCCTCCATAATACCCACCACCTGGCTCCCCCAACCTCCCACACCCCACCCCTTCAAAACCCTCAGGTTGTTTTTCAGAGTCCATAGTCTCTCATGGTTCATCTCCCCCTCCAATTTCCCTCAACTCCCTTCTCCTCTCCGTCTCCCCATGTCCTCCATGTTATTTGTTATGTTCCGCAAATAAGTGAAACCATATGATAATTGACTCTCTCTGCTTGACTTATTTCACTCAGCATAATCTCCTCCAGTCCCATCCATGTTGGGTATTCATCCTTTCTGATGGAGGCATAATACTCCATAGTGTATATGGACCACATCTTCCTTATCCATTTGTCCGTTGAAGGGCATCTTGGTTCTTTCCACAGTTTGGCGACCGTGGGCATTGCTGCTATAAACATTGGGGTACAGATGGCCCTTCTTTTCACTACCTCTGTATCTTTGGGGTAAATACCCAGTAGTGCCATTGCAGGGTCATAGGGAAGCTCTATTTTTAATTTCTTAAGGAATCTCCACACTGTTCTCCAAAGTGGCTGCACCAACTTGCATTCCCACCAACAGTGTAGGAGGGTTCCCCTTTCTCCACATCCTCCCCAACACAGGTTGTTTCCTGTCTTGCTAATTTGGGCCATTCTAACTGTTGTGAGGTGGTATCTCAATGTGGTTTTAATTTGAATCTCCCTGATGGCTAGTGATGATGAACATTTTTTCATGTGTCTGATAGCCATTTGTATGTCTTTGTTGGAAAAGTGTCTGTTCATATCTTCTGCCCATTTTTTGACATGATTATCTGTTTTGTGTGTGTTGAGTTTGAGAAGTTCTTTATAGATCCTGGATATCAACCTTTTGTCTGTACTGTCATTTGCAAATATCTTCTCCCATTCTGTGGGTTGCCTCTTTGTTTTGTTGACTGTTTCCTTTGCTGTGCAGAAGCTTTTGATCTTGATGAAGTCCCAAAAGTTCATTTTCGCTTTTGTTT
>PISX010004184.1:0-53053 GCA_004024625.1 Mellivora capensis | reverse complement strand
TTTGGAGACATATCTTGAAAGAAGTTGCTGTGGCTGATATCAGAGAGGTTACTGCCTATGTTGTCCTCTAGGATTCTGATGGACTCCTGTCTCACGTTGAGGTCCTTTACCCATTTCAAGTTTATTGAGGTCCTTTATCCATTTCGAGTTTATCTTTGTGTATGGTGTAAGAGAATGGTCGAGTTTCATTCTTCTACATATAGCTGTCCAATTTTCCCAGCACCATTATTGAAGAGACTGTCTTTTTTCCACTGTATATTTTTTCCTGCTTTGTCGAAGATTATTTGACCATAGAGTTGAGGGTCCATATCTGGGCTCTCTACTCTGTTCCACTGGTCTATGTGTCTGTTTTGATGCCAGTACCATGCTGTCTTGGTGATCACAGCTTTGTAGTAAAGCTTGAAATCAGATAATGTGATGCCCACCAGTTTTATTTTTGTTTTTCAACATTTCCTTAGCAATTCGGGGTCTCTTCTGATTCCATACAAATTTTAGGATTATTTGCTCCAGCTCTTTGAAAAATACCCGTGGAATTTTGATGGGAATGGCATTAAAAGTATAGATTGCTCTAGGTAGTATAGACATTTTAACAATGTTTATTCTTCCGATACAAGAGCATGGAATGGTCTTCCATCTTTTTGTGTCTTCTTCAATTTCTTTCATGAGTGTTCTGTAGTTCCTCGAGTACAGATCCTTTACCTCTTTGGTTAGGCTTATTCCCAGGTATCTTATGGTTCTTGGTGCTATAGTAAATGGAATCGATTCTCTAATTTCTCTTTCTGTATTTTCATTGTTGGTGTATAAGAAAGCCACTGATTTCTGTACATTGACTTTGTATCCTGCCACGTTACTGAATTGCTGTATGAGTTCTAGTAGTTTGGGGGTGGAGTCTTTTGGGTTTTCCATATAAAATATCATGTCATCTGTGAAGAGAGAGAGTTTGACTTCTTCATTGCCAATTTGGATACCTTTTATTTCTCTTTGTTGTCTGATTGCTGTTGCTAGGACTTCTAATACTATGTTGAACAAGAGTGGTGACAGTGGGCATCCTTGTCGTGTTCCTGATCTCAATGGGAAGGCTGTAAGCTCCCAGAAGGAATTTTTAACTATTTTATTTGTAGATGTGTTTCAGAAGCCCTGAAGGCATTGTAGACTAATCTATATGCCAAACCTTCCTTTAAATTTTGCTAACATTCTCCTTTCTATCCTGAGTAGTGAGAGTGAATAGTCATAGTTAATATAACCAGTTTCTCTATTTTCTTCTCATGATCCAGCCAAAGTTATCTATGAAATGACTCAGTGTCCTTTTTAGACTTTGCTGCAGAACAGAATAGCTTTTCATGTCAATTATTTACATCAATCAATATACACCTCCCCCTTCCTGTACCTGTTTTAAGGCAAAGTTGAACTTCTTATTCTTTATGCCAATTTAGCTTTGCTTCCATTGTTTTATTTAAGATTTGTCTGTTGCTCATGGTTCATTAAAAAATCAAGCATTACTGTTTATGCAGTCTGGATTTCTGGCTAAAAGTATGTCTTAAGTAAGCTATGGATTACACCCGCTCAAACTTTTTCAACTCCATGTTGCTGTGGGTTGTTTAGTTTTGTTGTTTTTTGCTGTTGGAATGTTCTATTAACTTGGCCTTCTAGCACATCTTTAATCATTTGGTCTAACAGTTGTATATGAATATTTAAAAGATAAGTATTTCTCCTCAGTATGCATAAAAATGGATGAAACTTATTGATTGAAAATATTGGTATCTTTTCTCTAAAACCTGCCCCTTTTTAGGTCATTATCTCAGCAAATGACATTTAATCACATTGTTTGCTGCCCAAGTCTTGACTTCTAGGATCAGTAACTTTCCTGTGACTCTGTTTCCTCAGAGTTACCTCTTAAAGTGTTAGATACATATTTCTTCAGTAAATAAACAATCTTAAGACTAGAATCTGAAAAAAAAAAAAGTGGAATCTGCAGAGTAAATGCTTCAGATGAGTCCACTGAAAAAAATATTTCCTAAGTTGGTAAAATTCTAACAAAGCTTATGTTGACAGGTAATATATTATTTTTGTGTCTTTTGTACATAATAATCAAGGGCTTAGGTTTTTTTTCCCCAAAAATTTGTTTATTCACTTCATTCTATTAAAAACTACTTTCTGAAAGCAGGCATTCTTCTAGGTGACTTGCAAGCATTAATTTATTGTATTCTCACATAGAAGACAATATCTTCTAACTCATTTAGATGTTCTCCCTCCAACCATGGCACTTCTTAAAAATTCTATAATTTTGTATTCCAGTTAACTTATGAAACACTTCATTTCCCTATTACAACCCCGAAAAACCTTTGTTACATTAAATCTTCTTTTACATCCAAAGGCAAACCAAAGAACTGGCAGTCACTCTAAGTTCTTCCCACATCATTTATTCAAATTATATAAAAACTCAATGTTAACAGGTTCCACCCACGATCTGGAGCTCCCATACAGCTTTTTGTCCTCCAATCTCAATCATGACAGCCTAGGATAGCCAGATAGCTAAGGAAAACTTCTAACATGGTAGATAAAGACCAAAAGAATTTAAAAAGTGAACTAGAAGATACCAAATTATTTAGGGAGGAAAAAAATCATTAGTATCCTCAGAGAGAAAGATACTGAATCCATGAAACAAAAATAAAATACTATTTTTTTAAAAAAAGAGCATTCAAAGAACAAATGAAAATTCTTGAAAATCAGAAGATAACAAATGAAAAACTGAATAAAAGAGTTGGAAAAATAAAGTTGACAGAATTTCCCAGAATATAGAAGAGCAATGATATTAAAAATGGGAAAATACATGAAAATTAGAGGATCAGGAAATACAATATCCAAATAACAAAAAGTTCTGAAAGAGAAAATGAAAGAACTGAAGTAAGTGAAGAAATAATCCAAGAAAATTTCCCTGAAATTAAGGGCATAAGGTGCAAGACTGAAACAACATGTCACATGCCCAAGATAATATGGGAACAGACAGATCTAGAGCGAGACATATTGTGAAATTTCAGAACCACAGAGACAGTAAGAAGATTCTACAGTTTTTCAGAAAAAAAAAAAAAAAGGAAGAAAAGGTCACATACAAAAATTTAAGAATCCGAATAATTTAGGAATGCCTGAACAGCACCACATGAAGCAGTAACAGTGTGAGGACTTCATAATTCTGAAGGAAAATGATTTCCAATCCAGAATTCAATACTCAAGCAAAACTATCAATCAAACATGAAGACAAAATAAAGGCATTTTCAAACATACATGGATTCAAAAATTCACTTTCCATCAATTCATTCTCAAAAACTTTCTAGAAGATGGAAGATGTGCCAGAGTGAAAAAATAAACCAAGAAAGAGGAATACATAGAATATGCCATAAGAGATCCCATCATAAGAGAGCAGTGAAAGAACTCTGGATAGTGAAGGAAAATGCCAAGGTGACAGATGTACACCAACAACAGAAAGCAGTCAGTCCAGAATCAAGTACTGACTCATGCCCAGATCCTCATGTTTTTTTTTAACCTGAGAATAATGCCCCAGTGAGCCTGGACAGATTGTTGTCTATATTTTGTCTTGGCTTCTACATGCCTTACTGCTGGCATCAGCTAAAGACACTCATTTCACCTACAGAAATTGTTCTGCTTCGGTATGCTCTTGAGAGCCAGGGTACATAGTGGTGAATTTGGAAATAGGGGACAACTCTTCCCATCACAATATTTCTGCTGGACATTCAGGACCAGGCCCACACCGCATTTCTTCCAGATCCCCCTGCCCTACCTGCCAGGACTAGCTCATGACCTTGCCTACTAATGTCCTAGGTAGTCGGACTCCTGATTAAAAACCTATATATGGGGGCGCATGGGTGGCTCAGTTGGTTAAGCGACTGCCTTCGGCTCAGGTCATGATCCTGGAGTCCCGGGATCAAGTCCCACATTGGGCTCCCTGCTCAGCGGGGAGTCTGCTTTTCCCACTGACCTCTCTCCTCTCATGCTCTCTCTCGCAAATAAATAAATAAAATCTTTTTTAAAAAAAAAACAAACGTATATATGATTTCTGAGGCCCAACCATACACAATGACAAAGGTTTACCTGACAGGCCTCACTAAGACAGCTACCCTCTTCACACACACGTGGTTCGTGGTCAGTACAATGCAGTCTCGAGGACTCAGGATGCCCTGGCCAGTCATGCCCTCCACATCTTTGCATTCCTAACCCCAGCACCTTCATTCCTGGGTCTCTTTATCTGAGACTTTGGGTGGAAGTCCACTTATGGAGGGGCAAGAGGGGGCAACCCTGAAGACACTTTTTCCCAGTCTGACTCAGTACCCAGTACTTTTCCATTCCTAGCCATTTCCCCCTCGCCCTCCCCCCTTCTACCTCAGCGTCCATAAAATGCTGGAGCCTTTTGTTCAGGGCTTCCTCAACAGCGAGATGATCCCCTTGTCTGCACTAATCCCTCGGTCTCAGCCAGGGTACTGTTCCAGAGGGGGAAGTGGACCAGGAGAGTTTGTGTTTTTTCCAGTTTTAGAATCTTGTTACACCATCACAGTAAGTAATAGAAGGCTTAACTAAAAGAGTTAATTTAGCTTATTTAGCTTATTGCTTTAAATGACTACCCCAGTACCTGGCAGCTGAACTCCCCATCCTACCTAGCTCAGCGGAGCTCCTAACAGTCCCTGAAGGTTCCCTCTGGGAGCCCTCCTCCCTACAGAATAGAGACTTACACACACCAAGTCTTAAGAACCTGGCCTCCAGAAACTGTAGCTGACACATGTCAGGGCATCTTATAAAATAAATAACTATAATCATGGATTAACAACATGGCTTTTAGAAAATAATAAAAACAATGTGTTTTGCTTTTAAAAATACCAAAATACGGGCGCCTGGGTGGCTCAGTGGGTTAAGCCGCTGCCTTCGGCTCAGGTCATGATCTCAGGGTCCTGGGATCGAGTCCTGCATCGGGCTCTCTGCTCAGCAGGGAGCCTGCTTCCCTCTCACTCTCTCTGCCTGCCTCTCTGCCTACTTGTGATCTCTCTCTGTCAAATAAATAAATAAAATCTTAAAAAAAAATACCAAAATACCGAGAATTCCAGAAAAAGAGGTACAGCATGAACAAGTTGTATTTGCAAAAACATCTGACTTCATCTCCTCAAGTCAGAGCTTGGCAGCCCAGCCCCACTTCACCATTTGGCTGTGTTTTCTATTTTCTCTTCCACTTTCATTTTCTGTGAAATGGATTGGCTTATCTGACTTCAGAAAACTTATATCTGTACTATCTTAAAAGAAATATGCTTCTGGAGTAAAAATGTCATACTCAATCTGCCTGTAAATTTATATAATACAATTTATAAAAAGATTCTAACCACAATTATAGATATCCTCCTCTTTATTCTTAACCCACATGTTAAGAAGTCTGCAGCTTCATCCCACTTTAAAAGTTAGAAGGGTGACAAAACTAACCACCAAGGAAGAAAACAATAAGAACTACCTAGCAATTTGAGACCTCTAAAAATACTCATGTCAAGAACATTTTAAAAAATGATGAAAATGACTGATGAAAGAAGTGACAGAAGACTTTATTCAACACAGTATAAAGCAGGATCACCACTAGAATCTAATTTACACACCCACCCTCCTCAAGGCACAGGGCAATAGTCAAGGCTCCCGAGAATACAAGGAGCTCTATAATGTGGGAGAACTGGATGCTCATTTGGGGCTGGAAGGAAACGAGTTTAGGATGTATTTGGATAGAGCTAAAGTGATTAACCAGGGTTAAAACAAAACAAAACACTAGCAAACAGAGCAAAGGGAGAGCTAGAGAAATGGAAACCTGTGCCACCACTGCAGTGTCTACAGCCCAGCACCGGCAGAAGGCAGAGCACCCCTGGGAGGCCCAAGAGTCAAGGACACCCGAAGGGGGCCAGCAAGGGCCCAGAGCAGTCAAGTGAGTGAAGCTGAAAACAGGTCATAGCCTTCTGAGCCAGAAAGAGAAACCAAAAAACAGCTCTCTGGAAAAGCTCAAATGCCTTTTGTTTTTGTTTTTGTTTTGTTTTGTTTTGAGAGAGAGCAAGGGTTAAACAAGCAGGAGGGGAGGAGCAGAGGGGAGAGGGAGAGCAAGAATCTTAGGCAGTCTCCACACCCAGCCAGCACAAAGCCAGACTCTGGATTCGATCTCACAACCCTGAGATCATGACCTGACCCAAAATCAAGAGTCAAATGCTTAATTGACTGAGCCACCCAGGTGCGCCAAGACTCAAATGCTTTTAAGCAAAGTCACTCCCTCTTGCTACCCTAAGCAGTGGTCTACAGATCTTTTTTCTACACTCAAACTACAAGAAATGAGACTTTACACTACAACTCAGCATATGCACATGTAGACGTGTATATACAATCAACAAACAGAAGTTGCTCTAAATAACACCCATCTTACAAAGTGTTGTGTACTCTCTTATTGATGTTTATAATCTTTTCTTTTTCATGTAAAAAAAAAAAAAGTCCTGGGCCAAACCCACTAAACTGATTCTAAAATCACCCCGCAGTTTGGCAGACAGCATGCTCCAGTAGTCCCCAGCTAACCTTGGTGAGAGGTGACATCAATGGTCTCATGAGATCATAGTTCAGCTTGCATCCTGTCCCTCTATTGGTCAGATTTCTGATTCCTCTCACTGGCTCTGGAATAGTCTCAGACCAGCCAAGGTCACTCATCAACCAGCCCAACCCATTTTTTCAGTCTTCATCTTCTACAACGGCCCTCAATAATCTGCATCCTAGCAAAACTGATCCGCTCTCTATGTCCCAGGTTGCCCACCTTTGCCTCTCCCCAGGATTCTTTTCTCCCCGACCTATCCCAAACGCTCTGATGCTCCAAGGCACAATTAAAGGAACCCTCCACAAAACAAATGTCTCCGCCTCCAGCATTATAAGCACTTTCTCCTTTCTGTCTGTGTCCCACTGACACACACCTGGCACGGCTCCAGCTCCCACCTCACCCCACCACATGGTTTCAAAACCCAAGCATGCCATCTCCAAAAGAAGCCACCTGGTCTGTACTTTATGTTGACTAGACAAATGCACATGTATCTCCTATGCAGGGAGAAAACTACTGTCAGGGGACTCTTGGGGCTGAAGACTGAGAAATCCGAGGTCAGGGCCCAAACCACCTAGAACCTCTCAGTCAGAACCAGAACATCAGGCTCTCCGCAGCAGATGGTGTACCTCTGGCCTTTGAAACAATGGCTATAATAAGCACTATAAGAAAATGATACTGAATGTTTAGTAAACGTTCAGAAATTCTTCTTTAAATTTTAATTCTTCTTTCAAAAAATAGCATAATATAGATCAGCAATTTAGCAACATTGCCACATTCCATATTTTAACTTCTCTTACTCAAAATCAAATCTCCCAAATGTAGAAAAGCTATCCATTAGTACTCAGCAGAATGATAGACCCCACCACCCACCCCGCCAAAGTAGAGACTTTTTGGCTCATCATTATACCAGGCACACTGGCCTTGCTTTTTTTCAAGTCAGCTGCCTCTTCTGATTACTGTATACTTTTGGTTATCTTTGTGTCTTGTTTCAAAAACAAAATTTACCACCTCATCTTTTAATCACGCATTTTCATTTCCGTCTCCCCCAGTTACATAATTAAAAGAACTTTCTTATAGCTAAATCAGAAATACTAGCATCAAAGTATCTTAAATCTATATGCAAATATACTCTAAATTGATCTTCTAATAACTTCCTCATTTGACAAATATTTAACAAGTAACCGTTATCTGCTCAAACACTGAACTGGGAATGCAGTAGATCTTTGAGGTATTAAACTGAAAATGCATACTTCCAAAGCAAGTATAATGGAATAATAGTAGATTCAAACTCATTAACCCAAATTGAAAATCATATACCTATGCTCACACTTCTGTACTAACAAGAAATCAGTAAGCAGCTAAAAAAAAATTCTAAAGATACTCTCGAGTTAAATATTTAAATAAGTTTACAATGTAACAAATTGTCAGAAGAAAAAGAAACATAAAAATCTTGAAAAATTTGTCAATCTTTTTAGTTTAAGGAATATTGCTGGACTATGACATTATTAATCAGGTCAGATATTAAATATCTGTATAGAATATACTTCCATCTTAATGTCAGCAAAATAGTCATTAATACCATTTGATGACTGGTCCTTATATTTTATGCAAACAATATACTGTTTATGCTCAAAAGCCTGTGAATATTTAAAATTTATCCAATATTTCCACCATTCTCTTTATTTAAGCATCTAAAATTATTTTAAGTTTAGCTGACTATGCCAATGGTAAAATCATTCAAATAGGAAAGAATTTTATATCTATAAGTAGATGTATTAGAAATAACATAAAACTGAACTGCAAGTTAATCTTTATCTCACTATTTTTAGTACATAGTATTATAACACATACCAAAATATTCTCAATGAATGGTCTTACCTTAAATACGTGCCATATATGAAGAATAATGCCATCATTAGTCCATTTAAAATAAAAATTACAGCAACATAAAAGCAAGCAGGATCTCCCAATCCTTTAAAAAAAAAAAAAAAAACATATGTTCTAACTATAAATTACTTTGAATGTCTGGCAATTTATATTAAAATGTGCTTATTTTGAAAATGGCACAGATATATTAAATGGTTGCCTTGGTTCCCATACGAACACGTGACACTACTGCGGAACAAAGATGAGAACACGGCAGGAGCTGTGGTGGTTTTTAAACAGGGATACAAACTCATGGACACGCCTCCTGTAAAGGGAGGGGAGGTGTCTCTGCTCTTGCTTTTGATGACAGCTGCATTGGTGACTGCCTCAACAGAAGGTGTCGGAGGTCATACATGGGACTTCTAAGGCTGGAAGTGGCCAAGCAGTGTCCAACCTGGAGCCCATGAAGAGCCTGACTACCCTGAGGTACATGCTATACAACAGCCCAAGGTGTGCGGAAAGGGTGTTATGTAGGTGTCCCATTTGACAGTCCCAACTGAGCCCAGCCTTGCAGGGACCCCCGTCGGGAGCTAGAATGTCACTGAAGCAGTCTCCAATTAATTTCAGTCTTCCCAAGCCACCTGAGTCTAGCAGAAGCCTCTGCCATGGTGGAAACAAACCAACCCTGCTATACCCTGCCCAAATTCCTCACTTGCAGAATCCATAAGCACAATAAAGTAGTTTTTTTATATCACTAAGTTTACAGTAAGTTTAACGTGCTCCAACAAAGAAGTGAAAAAAAAAAACTGGAAAGAAGGAAAGAAACTTGCCTTCACAGCTTTCAATAGGACTGAGTCCTTCTCCTCTGGTCACTGTCCAACATATCTTGGTTTGAAGACCAATCAAGTCCATTATTTTGGTATAAATCCGATACCAGCTGGCTAAGATTACCTATTTTTAAAGAAATAAAGACATTTTTAGATTTTTTTAGAGAAAAGATATTATCAACAGTTTCATTACTAGGATATTTTTGAGATATTTTGATAGTTATCAAATTTTCCTTCCCTCTACCATCTACTTAGCTCCCTTTAAACCTAGTGAAATAAGCCTCACAATCCCCTACACAGATTCTTCACTGGTCAGTGTTCAACTCTACACCAACGGGTAAGAATAAAATACAACATGAAACACACAAGATTTATATTTTTCAAAAGGTATAAAATTCTAGTAAGGTACATAAAAGAAGAGTTGAACAAATAAATACTCTGTCTTCTTGAGTAGATCTAATTACTCCTATGTGAATAGATAACAGCATTTCTGTTATATCTATCTACAGAAAGAATACATATAGATCACACACAAAGTTGAAAAGTAAACAAAAAGCTGGGGGGAAAATGCTTACCCATATAGCATGGTATTTATATCCAGCATGTAATAAATGAGGTCTTACTTTCTATTTTAATAGAAATATAGACAAAGGGCATAAGCAAGCAATTACTTTTAAAATTTCAAATAAATTTTTAATGTATAGTATTGAAAGAAATACATATATACACACATATATAGCAATGAACAAAATATATCATGTGATTTTAATTTTTTTGTCTACCAAAGTGGCAGGGATTCAGGGAAATAAACATTTTCAAAAACACTGCCAATGGTAGCTTTGATTAGTATAACCTATCTAGAAAGCATTCTGGCAACACATACCAAAATCATTAAAGTATATATTCTGTTGAACTAAATATAGTTCCACATCAACAAATTTATAGTTTAAAAAACATAAGGCTATGTATAGAGATTTAGCTTCAAGGATGCTTATGGCAGCTCTAGAATATTTTAGAAGTTGAAAACAATGAACATTTTCACAAAAGATAGACTAAATAAACAATAGAAGACTATATATATGGCCACTAAAACTGATCCTGAGGAAGAAAAAATGACACAGGACTGATAAAAATATTCTAAAAGACAAAAGAGCACTTATAAAAAAAATATTTGCTGTATGATCCCATTTCTGTAGCAGTAAATGTGTACATGGTCATAGAAAGTACTCAGTGAACAGTATGTTAGTGAACCAATACTACACTTTGGTGATTATTTATTTGTCTCTACTTCCTCTATCTCCATCTCCTCATTAATCAATCGGCTAACTCACTGATCTAGACGGAAACAGGACTTCTTTCATTCAACGGGAAATGCCTGAGAGCCCCAATAGATAAGTTGAGGTACTGAGCCTGGGCTTGAGATCCCCAGAGACCAAGGCAGCCAGGGCCCTGGCACGAGGACGTGCTGTCCAGCAACATCAGTAAGCTAAGAAGAGGGAGTCATGGGGACAGTGTGTTAACAGATGACCCTCATATGAAGTCAAGGAGGATCTGGCTGAAGAAGTCACCTTTCAGCTTGGCCCTGGAAAATGCTTAGGGATGTGTCAAATTAGGCCAGGGATGGTAAAGGAGAGGCCAAAAAAGTTACTGATATCAATGCCTTCCTCCCTCACCTCCTGGGTGAATCCCCTTTCCCTCACTCCACCCAAAAAAGAGCATTCAATTAAGTGAAGAATCCCAGAGAGGGAAGAAACATTATTTGGCAAATGACATGTAATGGTGCTTCCTTGCTATAATCTCTACAAACACACCGAATCTAGATGGTTTTCAAATTTTCTAGACCATGCAATCGTAATAGTTTCCATGAAATCAGTTAAAGCCCACCAAAATTCATAATAGTCTTTTCTCCATATTCCTTTCCAAGAAAACATACACATCTTTTTTTAAAAATGAGGTGAAATATAATATATTGAAATACACCTCACATTTAGAATCAGTATTTAATGCAATAACACTTTTAAAAAGTAAAAAAAACAAAACAAACAAGAAACACCACACAATTGAAAAAGTGACTTACCTCAGGGTAAAGATTGAACCTTTTTAATGTGTTAATAACAAGGGGGTATTCAGTCAGCTTATCATTCATAATCATCCATACTCCATTAAAAAATGAAGGTGCTTCCACAATAGTCTTAAAGTAGGAATAATATAGTCCCTGAAATAAGCATATGTTACAGTTATAATAAAATATGCATAATTTCTATGCGTCTTACCAGCTTAAAAAAACTAAATATACTGTTTTTGAAAAACAAAGTAATCAAGCAAATAATAGCTACAATTATTCTCATGGTGTTTGATCACTAATAGAATCTTGGGTTATAAAAAAGAACTACATATTTTAGTATAACCTTGTCTTAATTAAAATAATTGAACTCAAAATATCTTCAAAAATAGTTTCAACATTTAAAAGTAATATACAGGGGCATCTGGGTGGCTCAGTGGGTTAAGCCTCTGCCTTCGGCTCGGGTCATGATCTCAGAGTCCTGGGATCAAGCCCCGCATCGGGATCTCTGCTTAGCAGAGAGCCTGCTTCCTCCCTCCCCTCTGCCTTCTTCTCTGCCTACTTGTGATCTCTCTCTCTCTGTCAAATAAATACATAAATAAATAAATGAAATATTTTTTTAAAAAAGTAATATACATAACTCAGACAACATATCTAACTTAAGAAAACTCCATATCCCTATTAATTTAAGTGTTAGAAAAGGCTATCTTATGAACAGGGCAAGGGAGTGGTTTACTATGGAACTTAAGTTACTGGGATCCAAGAAATCTCCCCTAGCCAAAAATGTTTCCTCCTCCTACCCATATGAATCCCCAAAATGGTGTTATCAGTCATCCTTCCTCCAGATTTACATGTAAAAATCCAAATATGTTAGGAAGGCTACATGTTAATATATTACAGTAAGTTACATTCAGATACCAACTAATTTTACAGACTATTTTCCTTCCTTCCAGCTCAGAATAAGGTAAAAACCCTGGAGGACTGGGGCTTGTGTGAATCGGGGAGGAGTGCAGTAGTGGTACTCTCATTTTGAGGGAATTCAGACAGATATTAAGATTGGAATAATGCATGGATCAAAAAAAATAAACAAGTACTAGTACTTGTTCCCCTTGTGAGGGGGTAAGCGGCAGAACAGGGTTCGACAGATGAATACAGGAAACAAACTTCACCTTCTGTACATTGTTGCCTAGAGCTGCACTAGTAGCCAGCACCCATCAGCTGTCAAACTCCACACTGGATTTAAGACTCATCAATATGAAAGCGATTTGCATACCCAATATTTATTGAAAAGGAAAAAAATGGTTCTTGATATTAAGGTGTTTAGCTTTCCTATCACTGTTTTTTAAAATATTTCCAACTGTATTAGGTTGAATAATATCTCCCTAAATTTCATATCCACTGGGAACCTGGGAATATGAACCTATGTGGAGTAAGTTTCTGGCAGATGTAGTCAAATTAAAATGAGGTCATCTAATATAAATGGTATCCTTACAGTAAGAGGGAAATTTAAACACAGAAACAATGGGAAAAGTGCCCCATGAAGGCAGAGGCACCGCTTGGAGTGATAGCATTTCCAATGCCACCCAGGGCACACCAAGGATTGCCAGGAAGCACAAGAAGCTAGGAAGAGGCAAGGAAGGATTCTCCCTAGAGCCTTCAGTGAGAACATGGCCCTGCCAACACTTTGATTTCAGACTTCTAGCCTCCAGAACTCTGAAAGAATAAATCTCTGCTCTTTAAGCCACCTGGTTTATGGTACGTTTGTTATGGCAGCTGTAGAAAACCACCACAACCTATCTTGTTTCGTAGGTTTGTTTTGGAATCATGTAAACATCTTATTTAACTGTAAAATGAAAAATTTTAAATCCCTAAATATCAAAATAAAAATAAAATAGAGAAATTAACTATCAAATTAGAAGAAGATTTCAAGTAACTTTAAGATATAGTAATTCTACTGTATATCCCTAATGGCACATAGCCCAAAGTCAAAAAGGAATGCAAGAAAGTTTTAAAATGTTTTCAATAATCTTGGTTTTAATAATCTTTGGTACTTTTATTTCACAAAAATAAGTAATATGAAACCAAGATTCTTGGACTAATAGTAGATACAAATTTAAAACAAAGTAAGTAAAAACCACTTAATCCTAAATTTGAATTGACCCTAGAACAATACATGTTTGAACTACACAGCTCCACGTACACCCTGACTTTTTTCAATAAATAGAGTACAGTACTATAAATTTATTTTCTCTTCCTTATGATTTTCTTAATATTTTCTTTTCTCTGCCTTACTTTGTTGAAAGAATATAGTATAGAATATAGATAACATAAAAAATATGTGTTAACTGACTGTTTATGGTATCAGCTTTTAGTCAATAATACGCTATTAATGGTTAAATCTGAGAAGAGTCAAAAGTTATACATGGATGTTGGACTGCACAGGGGTCAGCACCTCTAACCCCTTGTTCTTCTAAGGGTCAAATGTAGTAGCAATAAACATCTCTAGCACCAAATTTGTGGTCTCTGGATACCATCTGCCACTGAAAGGAATTGGGGCTCCTTGGAAAACAGGATTATTCCAGGTCTATAGAGAAAATGTCTTAATAGTATTAGAAAGTAAGAAAGCTATAGAATACTAGTGAGGTCATGTCAAAAGGACACAGAGTCAGTTCCAAAGGCTCTTGTCAGCTAAAGACAGGTAAGTTCACAAAACATGCTAAAATCCATTAGATCATAATGATAGAATCTGAAAGAAGGTACTCAATTGGTTACCAGAAGAAAATGCTAGGAAACCAACTCATTTTTCTAAGAAGTGGTAAATAAAAAGAAAAAAAATCAAGCATTTACCTCTCTTACCTGTACGAATTATACATCATAGAAACCAAATAAATATTATGGGAAATTTTTTCTTTATAGAAGAATTGCAGTTAACAAATGGAGGGGGGAAAATAATAGAATAGATAATCACCATTTGGTAATCTTAATGAATTACCTGATCTAGGCTGATGGCTAGGCTATAACAGAAGGACCAACATGACAATACCTAAAGCCACTGATCAATCTTGACATCACAGAAAGTGAGACAATAAGATGTGGTGTGCCTCTTTGTATGGTACAATAAATGCACAACACTTATGAAATATTCCTGCCAAAAAAAAAAAAATTGAGCCTTCAGCTATCAAGTCTTTTATCTATCAATTTTCAGGGAACTTTGGACAGTGAACATAATAAATAACATAAATTACTACAGGTAATTCTATAAGACAAATAACCTGGATTATTCGATAACTAAATAGTAAAACAATAAAAATGGGAAGTGGAATTTATAGATTAGACTTAAGAAAAACATCAACTAGATGAAATGTACAGACATGGTTTAAATCCTGATTCCAGACTACCAACACACCAACCATAAAAAGAAAAAAAAATGCCAATCAATCATTTAAACAGTGGCTGATACTTACTGATATTAAGAGATCACTATTCATTGTTTTCAAGTGTGCCAATAGTACTGTAGGTAATAAAAAATTCTTTTCTTTTGAGATACATACAAAAGTATTTACTGATGAAATGATATGATGTCTGAGGTCTCCTACGTGTGGAGGTGTATATGAAGGAAAAATGGCTGTGTCACCGATTGTTGAAGCTGCGGAATGGGCAAGGGGAGGTGTCTACTCTTTCTTTTTTGGAACATCTTTGAAAATTTCCATGATAAAACGCTAAAAGTTTTTAAATCCCAAAAATATCACATAAAAACTAACCATTTCAGTGCGAAAAGCCATCTCCCTTTCCAATGTTGAGAGGTGAGAAAAGTGGCGATCATTTTCAAAGAGGTGTGTTATATGGCTCCTGTAAAAACAAAAGGGTGACAAACCAAGTGTTGACACTTATACTAAGTATTATTTTTAAAAGAAACTCTAAGAGCAAAAATAAAGGTATCTAGAAATTTGCACATAATTTTGTAATAAAATTCAAATACAGTAGTATCCATATCTATTTTTCCACTCTATCGTAACATTCCACTAAAATTTCTAATAGAAAACCCATTCAAATGAGATTTTAAAATTAGAATGAACCAGAATAACAATAATTTAAGTCAAGTACAATAAAATTATAAATTGAACTATAAATGTCATTGGGTTACCATCTCAGAAATGTCTGATTAATGAAATTCATATTTCAGTCCATCCAGAAGATTAAAAAAATTAATCTTCCTCTCAACATGAACACTATATTAACGTTAAGTGAAATAGAGTCTCAAATATAACCTCTTTAATAATGGATCTCTTTTTTTTATTACAAGATTACATTATTCTGACTTTGTTTTATCAATTAAACTACTTTTTCAGACTATTGTGTTGCATGTAATAATATATATTCACCTGAAATTATTTCTTTACATATACAAGAAATTGCTTTGGTGAGTTGTAAACATCTGCATAAAATACACCAGAGGAAAAAAACAATCTTACCAGTGCAACACTGCTGCAAAGGCAGCTGAAAGAAAAAAAAGAAATTTAAATTAGTATACTAGCATAAAGAAATGTTTTCACTTTATGGAAAAGCATTATAAAGATAAGCAGTATAAAGATAAGCATTTGGGATGTGTGATGTTGGACTCTTAGCAACTGGGGAAAGAGAGTGACTCTTTGAAAGAAACCCCAGGGCTAGGCTTAAAATCCAACAGCCTGGACTATAAAAGAATTAGGCATATATCTACAAATTTCATTCATTCAGTCATTCAACAAAATGGGGGCCTACTATTTGACAAAATCTACACAAGGAACCCTCAGATGGAAACTTCCACAAATAGCACTGCCACAGGGACAGAACCAGCTGTGAAAGGTAACTCTAGAATAAAGGAATATGGTGACCTCAGAGCACAGGACTGGTGAGGAATAAAACGAGAGCTTACCACTTTTTGTATATTATTGCAATGTCTGGATTTTTATGATAAACTTTCCTATTTTTTTAAACAAATGTAGAATGAAATAAAAACAAGAGATGGAGGGGTTGTTGATGCAAAACAAGCAAACATTTTAGAATCTCTAGAAGTAGGAGTTTTACTAGAGGCCAAGTTAGGACAGCTGCCCAGGAAACACACTCTTCACAGGGAAGAAAGTGCTTTGTGGAATAAACAGTTTTTACTGTTATATACTTTTTTACATCTTGTAAAAGCTCAAAAGATTATAGATTAGCATACAGGCAGGCGACACAAGTTTTAATGTCAAGGAATGCAGGGAGTAGGAGCATTGATCGATATCTTAAAGACAAGATGGTTTTCCTTTAGGCTACTCATTTACAAAGCAGGTGTATAATGTATGCATGGCAGGCCATAAATCAGGCTTTTGGTTTAAACCAAGTTTATGTATAGTCATGCTGACTTAGAAAGAAATCTAAAATGACTTCCCTTATATCTCAGGCCTTTAGAGTTTTTTTCTCGTATCAGGGTAAAAGGAAGAAAGAAAAGGTAAGGAAGAGAAAACAAGGTAATAATAAAATCAGTCTCATAAGAAAATCAATAGTTGCTTTCTGTCCAAGTAAAAAGTATATACTAAGATGAATCCAGAAAATACCAATTTTCTTATGCCACAAGATTCATCTTATTGCAGGCTTCTGATTAAATAACTAATAAGGAACTGAACTATGAAAATGCTCTTAGAAATGAAAACCCGTCTGGAACTTATTATTGCCTTAAAGAAGTATTTATATATATTTTTAAAGATTTTATTTATTTATTTGACAGATCACAAGTAGGCAGAGAGGCAGGCAGAGAGAGGTGGGAAGCAGGCTCCCTGCTGAGCAGAGAGCCTGGTCCTGGGCTTGATCCCAGGACCCTGCGATCATGACCTGAGCCAAAGGCAGAAGCTTTAACCCACTGAGCCACCCAGGCAGCCCAAGAAGTATTTATATTTTTAAAAATTAAAAAAAATACACTCTACCCAGGAGATCTTAATGGTTATATAAGACAAAAGTTATTCTTTCTAGATTACTACAACTGCAAATATTTAACCATGTTTGTTATTTGACATTTGCTTATATATGGTACTTTGAGCTTTCCAAATTTTGATTTTTTTGTTGTTGTTGTTGTTGACAAATTTACCATCCATTTCCTTTTTGGTTTCTGCAATAATGAAGTTTGGGCTTTATTTTCTCAATAATCTATCGTGTTCTGAATAAATCATTCTCCTCTCATAGAATGTAAATGCCATCTTTATCAAACATAATACTTGACAAAAATACTTTGGTAATCCTTTTGAGATTATAATTGGGATTTCATTTATATATTAATTTGGAAAGAATCTATACATTGACAGTATGAATCCATATGTTTATAACATAAACATAGTATATACCTTCAATTATTCAACTTCTTTTTCCATTGCCTTGACAAAAATCTTATCAGTAGAATTAATATAGTTATTACAGTTTATTCATATTTCTTGTCTTTCTTGTAAACTTAATTAACATTTTTCTACTAAGATCCATGAAATCTTTTATTATGCTTTATTAGATGTTGTTAATATATTTATTTTTGAAGTGTACTTATTTTGCAATGTATTTGTTTTACTCATTTACTAAACTATCATTAATTCTTACAGTTTTTTGGTTTATCATCTTCAATCCTCCATTTTGAACAATATTATTTAAAGATGATAATTTTGCTCCTATTTTATAATTTTGCTATTGGTTTCTTCTCATTTGACAACAATAATACATTTCTAGAATAATACTAAGTAATTCTGGTAAAAGAATGCATCAGGTCTTCTACTGAATTCAAGGGCAATGCATTTCACATATGCTTTTAAATTAGACTTTAACCTTCACAATTCTAGAGTGACAAATAGGATTTCTCAAGGCCATCACCTCTGTAGTTCCTCAGAATACCACAATTCTGCAGAAGAACAAAGGTACCAAGTGGCTTTTGGTGCCTTCCTTTAATTCAGTAGCTCAAGCACTAAACAATTCTCAGAGTTCCAGGCTTTTGAATGGAGTTCTTTCACAGCCTCCGGGGTCAATCCATAACCTGCCCAGTATTTTTAATTTCTTTGTTCATTTACTAGTAATAATAATAAAGCAGCTAACATCTGCATTCTTATTACATGCCAGATACTTTTTAAGTACTTTACCAGAACTAACTTGAGTAACTTGTGTAAGCAAAGTGAGCATACAGAGAAAGGAAAGTTGAGGACAAGAACTCTTACAAGAAAGTCTTACACTGCATGGGCCCTTGAGGAGAATGGGGTGTGCGGGGGGGAGGGGGGGGGCGGGGGGTGTAGTGGTAAGACAAAAGCCAGGCTTCCCCTTACCTTAAAGTGTCTTATTCCCCTCCTTCTTCCCCTCCCTTAAGATAAAAGGGAGGGAAAGCTGCAATTCATCTATTGACATATACAGTATGTTTTACAGAAACTACCAATTTTTATATATAAATGTAGAGAGGCGCCCGAGTGGTTCAGTCAGTTAAGTGTCTGCCTTCAGTTCAGGTCATGATCCCAGGGTGTTGGGACTGAGTGCCACATCCGGCTCCCTGTTCAGCAGGGATCCTGCTTCTCCGGCTGCCTGCTGCTCCCCCCCTCCCCCCACTCATGCTCTCTCTAT
The DNA here is from genome assembly GCA_004024625.1 of Mellivora capensis. Classification (NCBI taxonomy): domain Eukaryota; kingdom Metazoa; phylum Chordata; class Mammalia; order Carnivora; family Mustelidae; genus Mellivora; species Mellivora capensis. The sequence continues at coordinate 34,092 of PISX010004184.1, read as the reverse complement.
ATAAAAAAAGAAAGAAAGAAAGAAAAAGTAGAGTTATGGGGCACCTGAGTGGCTCAGTCTGTTAAGCATCCTACTCTAGATTTCGAGTCAGGTCAGGATCTCAGAGTCATGAGATCAAGCCCTGTACAGGGCTCCGTGCTGAGCATTGAGCCTGCTGAAGATTCTCTCTCCCTTTGCCCTTCTCCACCTCTCTCCCTGCCCCCTCAAAGAGAAAAACACATTAGTTATGCTTTAATTAACTCAAAATTGAAGTAAGTGCATGTGTGTATATCTATATGTCATTTGAAAACGAAAGCCCCAGTAAAGCAGATACAGCCTTGTGAGCATATAATTTAAGCATAAAGACATAAAATGACAAAAAACTCCTAACGGCACCCCTAGAGCTTTTCTTGCTTCCTTGCCTACAGAAAAGATTATAAACGATTTTCTCTAAATTTAGTCCAGTGATTATCAACCCCGTCTAGTCTTTTGTGAGTGTCATAAAATTGATAATCCCTTTTTCCATCTTAATACATATGCTATTTTTTGTCATTCTAAGGAACTGTGGTAAATATAGCATGTTTTTTCTGTTTGTTTGTTTTAATCAGAACATTATAAAAAAAAAAAAAAACACCGAAATTTCAAAAATCTAAGCCTATCCGATAAGAAAAAAGGATTCAAGGAAAGGAGGTTTGCTCTGTAATCTAATTCAAAAGACTGCAATCCTATGGCTGAGAATTCTGAAAGTTTCTTATGTTTTGCTGGAAGCACCTAAATTACCAACACTCTGAAACTAAACCAGACACTCCTTCCACTTTTTGATGAAAGAAATTTTGTACCAGATTATATGTCACAGTGTATCGATTTTCAGTTTCATGGGATGAACAGCCTCTCCATTGAAAATTGTTTTCTTCCTGTTATTAGAATCTCCTTTAAACAAACTAGAATGTAACTTCCTGAGGACAGAAACAATGTTTAATGGAAAGTTATACTATAGTATTTAGCGCAAAGCTGAGCACAGAGCTCAATTCAAATGTTTGCTGAATTAATGGATACAACCTGATAAAATTAAGGAGGAAAATGAAATAATCTAAATCATGTCTACATAACCAAGGTGAATGTGCTTTGATTGATGGATACAGATACACACACTTGTATATATGTAATAGATTTGTGGGTTCCCCCCCAAAATGGAGTCCCCACTTACTTAGTCCAAATTAGACACTTCCCCCACCCTACCCAAGCAGCCTGGTGCCTAAACTTCCAGCCCCCAGCACAGCAGCTGGCAGTAGGTTGGGACCAATGCCCCCAGGTGAGGTCCCCAAGGTCTGCCCCAGCTCAGCTCCCTTTGACACCCTTCCTTCTAGCTGCAGCTCTCTAAGGCCAGTCTTGCTCTTTGTTCTTTTCCTCTGGATGGCCCCACACCAGCAAGTACAATGCGTTGGGAGAATAGGGAGGGGATGACTCCTGCCCCTACCCCAATGCCTGGCCCACAGTGGTCAGCAGCAGGAGGGAAGGCAGCAGTAACAGAAAAGAAGTGGGAGAGGGGGTTTTTCCATAGGTTCCACTCAATCTTCAGGGGCTCCTAAACCCTATTCCCTCTCTACCCAGCACCCAAACCCTGCCTGAACTGACTTCCTCTCCCAGCATCCTCCCTTCCCTCAAGTTGCCCCTCCTAAGAAGATGACTCTGAAGTCTTGAGCTTCTTTGTGGATAACCCATACACTGCCATCAGGAATGCTGGAAAGTAGAGCCCCCTGTGATTTACATTTTTAAGATACCCAACTCAGTTTCATGCACTCTAGGACTAGAGACCCACTGTCCTTTCTTTCTTTCTCCTCCTCAAGGGAGGAAAGCAAGAACCACAAAACCAAGGGGGGCTGCCTCTCCCTTTGCCCTTCTGTGGTAACCCCAGAGGAGACTCGCCCGCAACTGCAGCCAGCAACAGGCATTCCTGATAAGGACCACACTATCCCATCCAGGTTGTGTTTTGCCCTTATGTGTGTACTTCCCACCCTGTATTTGACTTGAAATTCAGAGCATCTTCACCAACTCTCTCATTTGATTCTCACACAGCCTTGGGGGTATTTATTCCTATTTTACAAATGGAAAACTGGGCCCCGAGAGGTCATTTCCCCCAAAGGCACATAGTTATTAAATGGCAAGAACCACCTAGAGGCAGATGGTTCTAATTCAAAACCTCCATTTTTTTTCCACTGGGGAAGAACTGCCTCCTCTCCCACATGGGCATTTGATGATCTCATCTTGTAACAATATTTATATGGAAAAATATATTCTAAGTCCGAAATGACTTGCAAAATTTAATATAATTTATTCCTAAATTGAGGTTAATCCATATAAAGCACTCTAAAGAGTTTTAGTCTTTCGAACCCTCAAGTGACAAATGACAAAAAGAGGTTAAGGATCCTCCCCTTAAATCTACTGGACAAGGTTTCCAAGTCAACCTTGACAAGTTCTATACTCAACCCCTTCCTAATATTACTAGTCAAGAATATATTTCTCAAGGATCTATTCAGAGTCTAAAAGTTTCTTTCCAAATGGAAAAGATACCAGTAAATAGTCTCCTTGTTCCCCATCAACAATCCGTCCCGGAGAATGAAGTCAATTTCTAAGTGTACAGGTTTAAGAGTCTCATCCTCCTCTTTGAAAAAGTTCCATGGCTTCCCATAGCTCGGACCATGGAGCCCACATTCTAGACAGCTTCCAGTTAATCCGCACCACACACCCTTCCTGCCGTCTGCACTGGACAACCATTCCCTAAAATACCACGTGTTTTATGAGGCTATGCCTTTGCTTCTGCCGGTAAACTCTTATTTGATCCTTCAAAGTCACAGGAATTCAAACTTGGCATTCCGTGAAGCGTATCCTGCCACCCTAGCTAAAACACCTTTATTACAGCACCTAAGTAGCTAGTGACGCACACAACACCTTCCTCTGCTAGGATGCAAAGGCCTTGAGGCTGAGCTTGTGTTTAATTCATCTTAATATCGACACCCTTAGCATTATGCCTGGCACCTCACTGGGTTGAAATGTTAAATGATCACTGCGTAAGAGAAACTACAGAATGTACTCAATTAAATAAAAATGTACATTCCTAAAGATAATATCTAAGCATTCCAAACTGCTCAAAGGGTTCCCATTACATGAAGGTATATATATTACAATAAAATTAATATTCGAAGAAATCATATTTTCAGTCTATAGTACCTAGAATGAAACAGAGGCCAGTTTCTGTGTAGTGAAGCAAAAAGTGAAAAGACATTCTGTAGGAACCAGTTTAAAAAGGGAAAACAGTCATGTATACACAAGCTCAGCTCCCGTCTTTTTTCTAGCACCTAGAATTTTTGTTATAAGTGCTCTAAAGTCAACAAGTACCCAAATGCCAACTAGATGCATAATGCATTTTCCTAGAAACCAACAACATTAAAGAAATATTAACCAACATTAAAAATAAAACCTTTGAGAGATAAGATTTAGGTACATAAAATAATGAGAGAACACATTAGGCACTGAAGCAAAGGGCACAAAGTCTACGAACTGTAAAAAAATCTGAAAAAGCAGGGACGCCTGGGTGGCTCAGTTGGTTGAGCGGCTGCCTTCAGCTCAGGTCATGATCCCAGCGTCCTGGGATCGAGTCCCACATCAGGCTCCTTGCTCGGCAGGGAGCCTGCTTCTCCCTCTGCCTCTGCCTGCCACTCTGTCTGCCTGTGCTCGCTCTCTCGCTCGCTCTCTCTCTGACAAATAAATAAATAAAATCTTAAAAAAAAAATCTGAAAAGGCAGATTAGTAGTGACCTTCTCGAGGCAGGGTCTATTAAAGTGGGATGGAAGGGAGGGACAGGGCTCAAGACATGATTACCATCTAGGTGAGGATTTATGGTGTGTAGCCAGAAAAGAAGACAGCTATAGGAAAGCCGCATGTGGCTTGGACTCCAACATGGAAAAAAAAAAAGAAAAAACCAAAACAAACAAACAAAAAAACTCCCATAACTAATACACAGTACAGAATATAAATGATAAAGGCAATAACAAGACAACAGTTACTGAGGGTCTACTCACTATACACACACACACACACACACACACACACATATATATATATATATATATATGTAGGTATAGATAGATAGATAGATAGTGTGCCAGGCTTTCAGAGCTCCATGAATACCAGGAACGCAGTTTACAAAGCTTCTCAACCGGTGGGGCCTGGAGTGCTAAGGATGAGAGAACTAGAGTCCCTGGGGGCCAAGAACCTCCAGGCTTTGAAGACACACCACTTCCCCACTCCATACCACACAAATATTCTTATTTTCCATGTGTGCCATGATATGAAAAAGGTTGGGAAGCACTGAGCCACTCAATAAAGAACCAAAGCAAGTTTCAGAGATTACATCACATGCAGTAATACAGAGTCATAGTGGTCTAAACCCTGAGATTGCATTAGAATCATCAGTGGCACTAAATAAAACTAGATATTTGAGTATTAACCCAGAGCCCCTATATCTGAAACTCCAGGGACTTTTTTTTTAAGATTTTATTTATTTATTTGACAGAGAGCAAGAGAGCACGAGCAGGCAGAGGGGCAGAGGGAGAGGGAAAAACAGACTCACTGCTGAGCTGGGAGCCCCATGCGGGGCTCAATCCCAGGACCCTGGGATCATGACCTGAGCCAAAGGCACAGATTAACCGAGCCACCCAGGTGCCCCAGGAATTTATTTATTTATTTATTTTAATTCACAAGTGATTCTGGTGTATAGTCAAGGTTTATTATCACTGGTACAAAAATGACTGGAACAAAATGTAGGTGGTAGTTCACAAAATTTAATGTGAGATTGGCTCTTTGTATTCCAAGTGTCCTCCAGCAGTAATTGTATCACCTGAGAGCTTGTTAGAAATGCAGACTCTCGGGTCCCATCCCAGAAGCCTGACTCCAAATGTACATTTTAACAAGGCCCCTCAGATGATACAGAAACTCTTTTAAGGACAATGTGTCAACACTGACAGCACAGTGAAATCACCTGGGAGCTTTGAACATTTGCTAGGTTGGGCACAGGGGGTGATTCTAATGTTCTCAACTAGGGTTGAGAGTGTTTATCTAGGAGAGGCATATTAAGACTGCATTTGTGGGCCCCTACTCTCAAAGACATGTGACGCAAAAGCTTTCAATTGGGGCTTGGAAATCTACACTTTTAGCAATTTTTATTAGGAAAAGGCAAATATTAGTTCAAAGGATACTCCGAAGGAGAAATTGTCAAAATCCTAGAGCAGAAAACAATGATTAAGAAAGGGAAAAAATTAAAACTAAAAATCAAATCATTCTTTATTTCCCCTGGCAAGAAAGTCACTCTTAAAAAGAAATAGGTCCCTGGATTTTCTAAAACTTATATGTTATTTAGCCTCTCTGAGCCTCATTTTTACCAAATGTGAATAAGTGTTTTTTCCTCGGTTATCTCTCTCCCTCGCATTTAAATACCTTGTATAGCTACAATTACTACTAATACATTGGACTTCACACTCTCCAAGATGCCTGCCTGGTTATTTTCTGTTTTCATTTTGATCTTCCTGCTCCCTAAACTAAAAGTCTTTGCAGGTTTGGCCCTTTTAATTTGTTTTCTCTTTTGAATGGAGAAAAAAAGAAATGCATTCAATTTGTTACTAGAGATATTGAGTCTGAAGGACCATGACTGCTTTAAAATTCAGTCATGTATGAAGGTACTACTGCTAAGTTCTAGAATTCAGGGGTCTCTGTGATTATGGCTGCAAGGCTGACTTTTAGTTCATTTGAATCTCCTCCATATATTTGGCATTAACCAAAACAGTACCTTATACATGGAAAAAACTAGGAAACTCTCAATTACAATGACAATGTCTAATATCTGTTTTTCAGTTGCAGTTTACAGAACACTTTCACATATTAAGTTAAACGATCCGGTAGTCCTCATGAGTCTAATATGACTCTTATTTTCCTAGGAGGTGCAAGGTCACATGAGTGGGACACACTATTACCTGGAGGAAAGCCTGGATTTTGTGACTCTGACCACTGATGTCTTTTGAACTAGAAGCTTGGGCATGAAAATGTTAATAAGCACATTGAACCAAAAAGAATGCATTCACATATGAAAGGAAATTCTTTAGAAATAATTTAAAAATCAAGGACAAAGTCTTATTTTAAAATGAATATATGAAAGCAGAGCATAGAAAATGTATATCACCACCCTCAAAAAGAATATAATTAGGCTTCTGAACAGAGAAATATACAAAGTAAATTTTCACATTTTTAAACATTTATGCATATACATATATTAAAGTACGGAATACTTAATAGAACAATTACCCAGCATATGGGTTTTTACAGCAATAAATTCTAACTTCCTTTAAAATCTTATCCTCACGTAATGTGATCACAAATATTTCTAAATCAAACAGTAACCTGCATTACTAATTTTCACAAAGTAGCTTTCTCTTTATTGAAAGAAAGGCATTTCAGTGTTTTAAGTACAAGTAGCTAGATAAATATAGACCCAAAATAATATGCTAGGCCATTAAATGCTTATGAGCAATCATAGCAAAACTGCAAAACTTTAGTAAACCTAATGGAAAAAGTATAGAAGCTGCATCTCTTCTTTAGAGGGGAAAAAAAGACCCACACATACACCATATAAACCCAGGCCTATCACATTAGGCAAGAGATTTTAACAAGTTCATTAATTAAGAAATCATTCCAGGGGGCGCCTGGGTGGCTCAGTGGGTTAAGGCCTCTGCTTTCGGCTCAGGTCATGATCCCAGAGTCCTGGGATCGAGCCCCACATCGGGCTCTCTGCTCCGTGGAGAGCCTGCTTCCTCCTCTCTCTCCCTGCCCGCCTCTCTTGCCTACTTGTGATCTCTGTCTGTTAAATAAATAAATAAAATCTTAAAAAAAAAAAAGAAATCATTCCAGGGCGCCTGGGTGGCTCAGTGGGTTAAGCCTCTGCCTTCAGCTCAGGTCATGATCTCAGGGTCCTGGGATCGAACCCTGCATTGGGCTTTCTGCTCAGCAGAAGCCTGCTTCCCCCTCTCTCTCTGCCTGCCCCTCTGCCTACTGGTGATCTCTCTCTGTGTTAAATAAATAAATAAAATCTTTAAAAACAAAAAATCAAGAAATCATTCCAATCTACAGGTTATAGAGTCCCCCACAAATTGCAAACTGCCCTTGGATATCCCAAATACCCTATTCCTTAATGGTTAAGAAAACCATGATACCATGGTTATCATGATACCATGATACTATTTTACTCTGTTTTATACTAATGCCAAACAACCAACCGATCCAAAATAATTCAGAATCTAGTCGTTTTAAAAAAAAAAATAGTTAGGAAAAACAAAATGGAAACTAACAGGTCTACCATAAGGATATGAGTGATTCCCCCAAATAAGGAGAAGCCATCAAAGTAATGTTCTTGCCAAGAGAGTTATCAGGTCTTAGAATATAGGCGGTCATCTTCCCATTGGTGTATCTTTAATTTAAAAAAAAAAAAAAAAGATTGATTTATTCATTTGAGAGGAGGAGTTTGGGGGCACCAGGGCAGACGAAGTCCTAAGCAGACAAGGCACTGAGGGCGGAGCCGGAGGCAGGGCTTCATCTTGGGACCCTGAGATTTCCGGCTGAAACCAAGAGCAAGACCCTCAAATGACAGCACCCCCAGGCACCCTGCATTAATGTATCTTTGATAGTTTTTTGACAGTTGCCTAAAACTACAGATCTGAAACCTATAATTTGACAGATATGCTCAACAAGCCAAGAGACCTTAACTTTGATCTCTGACTTCCCCCTGCGAACTCACTAATGATGTCAGGCCACTCACCTGGCCTACTTTACTTTCTTCACATGTAAAATTCCAGCAACTAACCTTTCAGTTCTAGATTTTTTATGATATTTCCGTGGAGATCAAAGATGACAAAAGAATGAGAAATAAGGTCTTATTAAAAAAACACACACACACACTTTTAAATGTAGTAGAAAACAGTGGCACTGTGCTAGTTACAGAAGTTCTTTATGATTATTATTAAAATGTGGAGAAAAGATTCTGAGGTTTGACAACTGAAGCCCTGAAAAGCTGCATTACAAAAAGCAGTGATTACTGTTAGGAAGTAATAGATAAATCCAGTGCAGAGCAGTAGCATTTCAGGAAAATTCTGAGTTGAGTTGTATAAAAATATGACTAAAGCCTCACTCTTCTCAATTATAACAAACTTCCCAAGTTAAAAATTTGTCAAGGTGGCAAGTTTTCAAAAGTAATTGGCCAAGTAATTTATAAACTGTGTTTAAAATACAGTTGGTACTACTGTAAACTAGAAGAAAAACTCACCCCATCCTTGGTCAGTACAATGAATCACAATAGAACTTCTGTGAGTGATCTTGGTGACTAGGTTATTATGTTAACATTTGCTGCTAGAAGTTAAAATTACAAAATGCTGCCCAAGCATTGATCATGTGCAGTGACAGACTTGGAAAACACACCCAGCAATTGGTTACTTTGGAAAGGAAGTCAAACATGAAGGAATATGCCAGACAAACGTGAAGATGTGAGAACTGCTCATTTATGTATTCAGAGGGGAATGTATTCAGTAGGTAAAAATAACAATGCTGAAAAAATTTTAAAAATAGTATTAAAGCAGAAAAAAAAAGTTAACAATAGTTGTAGATTTATGTACTCTAAAAATCAATTCTTCCACTTTTAAATTTATTCCTATTCAATGATTCTTGAATTATGAAAGATCATTCATGGAGAACTGATCTTTCCTATGAAATGAGACTGCCTTTTATGGAATTAAACAGCAGCATAAAGGTCTTGACCTAGAAATAGATGTAATTTTTACCAACTTTGATGATTAATACTCTTTAGAATGGTAACCAAAGAAAACTAGCAAACTCATCCCTGGAAGAGTAATGTTCCAACGGTTTGGGTAAAGTATAATCTGATGGCAAAAGATAAACTAGTAAAGTAGGAATTTAGGACTAAAGATGTAAATTATAAAGCCTAAAGCTACCCCGCTTAGAAACAGGCCCACAGACTTACAGTCTCTGTGATAATGTAAATCTCATTAAGATAAACTTTAAAAAACATTAATATAGCCTAACAGGCTAAGTGTATAGAACTTACAAAAACAGCTATAGTTCAAATTTTAGCAACATCTAAATATGCATGTGTATAATAAAGTTTTACCTGCTTTTAGTATTGATGCCACATTATATGCCAAAAATCAATCACAAATTGGTAATATATCCTTATATTTACACAATCTAAACTCATCACATTCGTTATTTGAGCACACATGAATATAACATATTCAAAACCCTTCTAATTGTTTAGTTCAATAATAAAGCTGTTTAAATGATTATAAATAGTTCTTTAGAGTTAACCAGAAGTCTATCTCAGAAAGAAAAAAACTGGTTTTAAACATTGAAGAAATTCTTTAAATCCCAAATTCCCATTTCATTCACTGGCTTTCCAGGGAAATGTACTGGCCCAGCATCTATGTATTACTACACTCTTAGAGCTGATGCTCAGTTGTATCTAAGTGTTTGTTTGAAAGCCATTCCACTAAGATGGCCAGTGGTCCCTGTATCTTCACTGTTCCTCAGTTTTCCTTGTCTTTTATGCCACCCCAATATGCCCTCTTTCCACTTCTTATTCCCATATCTCTATGTATGATCCCTCTTTTCTTTATTTCCCCTAGGAAGGAACAAGAAAGCTAACATTTATTGAACACTAAAGTTGGCGGTTTCTCTGAACTGAGTCCTGGGGCTTCATTTCTTCTTTTGCTATACTCACCCTAGAGAAGGTGAAATACAGCACAGCAGTTAAGAGCATGAACTCTGAAGCCACATTGCCTGGGTTCAAATCCTAACCCTTCCACATTCTAGGGATGAGTTTGGCCAGGTTATTTAACATCTGTGTGCCTCAGATCTCCTATCTGATAAAACGGGTATGAGGATCACAAAGTCATGGTCAGGACTGAGTTAGCAGTGAAATGAGTTTAAGATAAATGAGTTAATCTAAAGCACTTAGAGCTACGCCTGGCACAGAGTAAACCCGGGATCAGTAAAAGATGCTATTATCAATTCCCATTAATTTAATACCACCCAGTTGCTGGTGATGCCCTACTGTGTTTCCATTCTGACATCTTCTCTTATGTCCCACGGCCCACTTGACAGTTCTACTTGGACACCTCACAAAATGTCTCAAAGGTACTCATAGCCAGGATAGAATTCTCAATCTTTCCTCTCAAACCTATGCCCTCACCCATGCCCCTCGTCTTCACGATCTCAGTGAATGCTACCTTGTTTTGATTACAGCAAGTTTTGGTTACAGCAACAAAAACCTAGAAATGATTCATAACTCTTCCCTTTCCTTCAATACAAGTCCAATTCACCAGCAAATCCTACCATTTCTCTCTCCAAAACAGATCTCAAATCTCCTCCCCTTCATCACAGCCAACCATTCTCTCACAGATTCCCGCCAGAGCCTCCCCTGCCTGGTTTCTCTCTGCTCTGTCCTTATACTCCACAACCCATTTTCCCAAGAGTAGATTTCTCAAAATAAAAATTAAATCATGCTACTCTCCTATTCAACACTCCTCAGTGGCTTCCCATCATACGAGGAATAAAACCCAAGCTCCTTAAGGAGACCCGGTCCATGCCCCTGTCGTGCTGGACAGGCTAAGCTGTGACCTACCACAGCAAATGCTGTGTGCCACATCCACACTGCCCTTTCTCTTCCTCTGGACAGTGCGCTTCTTCTCTGCCTACAGGGCTTACTTTAAAGGCTACCTCCCCAAAGACTTTTCTGATTCTTAAGCAGGTATCTCCTGTTTTTTTTCCTATCTCAGCCACTTTTTCTTTCCTCCACTGGACTTACTGCAAGATACTATTACATTTATTTGTCCCTGACCCTTTTAGAATGGAGTTCCATGGAGACAGAGGCTACAGCTGTCTTGTCTTCCATCTTATCCCCCTAAACTAGCATCAGAAGTAGCAGGCATTCAGTAATTGGTAAACACGAGTAAAGCTGCAGTTTACATATATTATTTATTCTTTACCATAACCATGTGGGGCATTTATCATCCCCATTTTAAAGATGAGGCAGCCAAGAGTCAGAAATATTAAAGGACCTATAGCTTTTAAGTGTAGAAACAAGATTCAGATGCAGGATAGAGATGTCTATGCTACTTCAAAGCCAGTGATGCTGCTAACCATCCCACAATGCACAGGAGAGCTTCCCCCGCCTCCAACCAAACAAAGAATTACTCAGTCCAAAATGTCCTCACGGTGCATATGAGAAGCCTTGCCAATAAAGGACCCACTTACAGTAGGGTAAAGTTGCCGTTGACCTTAGGAACCAGACAGGTAACAAACGAGTCAAGTAGGACAGAGGTTAGGGGAAAAAAAACAATAGTTTTCATTATCTGTCTCTTCTGTATTCAGGTTACAATTTTATTATGTTTTGTAGATGACATCTTACCTTGTAGTCTTTTGCCACAGCCATGCTTTATTTGCGTGCTTAACATGCACATTCTTCACTTCCACCAAAGGACTCCTTCCATTTCTCTTTGAAACACAGAGCCCTTTCCAGCTATCCTTTTTACAACCCTCTCCTGATAATAGACATGGGTACAAGAAACTCTAAACTAACAGCCATATCAGATGAAGAATGGCAACTTACAGCCTCAGGTTTGGGAAAACAACAGAGACTAGGAGAAACTGGCAAACTGGACTATCTGTGCCCCTGCCTTAAAAGAGGGGAGGGGCACCTGGGTGGCTCCCTTGGTTAAGCATCTGTCTTTGGCTCAGGTCATGATCCCAGGGTTCTGGAATTGAGCCCTGCATTGGGTTCCCTGCTCAGAGGGGAGCCTGCTTCTCCCTCTCCCTCTGTCGACCACTCTCCCTGCTTGTGCTCTCTCTCTGTGTCAAATGAATAAATAAAATCTTTTTTAAAAATTTAAAAAAATAAAATAATAAATAAAAGAGGGGGGTGCCTGGGTGGCTCTGTCAGTTAAGCGTCTGCCTTTGGCTCAGGTCATGATCCCAGAGTCCTGAGATCGAGCCCCATATCGGGCTCCCTGTTGAGCAGGGAACCCGCTTCTCCCTCTCCATCTCCCCACTTGCTTGTGTTCCCTCTCTCGACATCTCTCTGTCATAAATAAATGAAATCTTAAAAATAAATAAATTTAAAAAATAAATAAAAGACAGGAAGCAAGAAGCACTTAATACTAGGGGGTCATTGATATGTAGGAATGTCAGCCCCATGATGCTGGACATTCTGCTTCTAAGTAGAGGCAGGACATAGGACTTTAAAATTATTGACACTTCCCTCCACCTAACCCTACCCCAGATTCTGACTTAACTGGTCTGATGCGTGGCTTGGCTATCAGGATTTCTTTTAAAAGCTTCCAGGTGACTCTAGTCCAGTTTTGTTAAGATTGAGAGCCACCAGTCTAATCCAGGCCACCCATTTTTACTTATACACAAACTGAGGCTCAGGGAAGCTAAATGCTTTCCTCAGGCCCCCAACTAGTTTAAAACAGGTATAGAATCAGAAAAAAGTTATTCTAAGGCAGTATTTTCAAACCATAAGTTATAATACTATGTCATAAAACTCAAGAGTTAGTAAGCGGCATTTCTTTTTAAAAAACGACAGAATAGGGGCACCTGGGTGGCTCAGTGGATTAAGCCTCTGCCTTCTGCTCAGGTCATGATCTCAGGGTCCTGGGATCGAGCCCCACATCAGGCTCTCTGCTCAGCAGGGAGCCTGCTTCCCCCTCTCTCTCTCTCTGCCTTCCTCTCTGCCTACTTGTGATCTCCCTGTCAAATAAATAAATATTTAAAAAAAAAAACGACAGAATAGGAAATCAGAGTATACCGCACATTACAGAAGCAAGTATTATTACATGACACTTGTTTCAAGTATTTGCACATTTCTGCATCTCTAAATCCACTCTCCTCCCTTCTCTGCCTTATTCCGAGGCCTACAGAATGCTTCAGCTGGGTCTGTTGCCAGAGGGGTTCCAGTTGGTCAGCCAGGGAGGGGCATGAGTGGGAGAGCAGAGGGTGGGAGGAGAGGATCTGGGATCCCTCTTCCTGGGAGATCCTGCTCCCATAGCACAGCCCTCCCCGGGGTCAGCTCCTGATGAAGCACCCCTTCCTCTGGAGGCCCAGAGGCGGTAGCACCTTCTGACTGCTGATAGGCAGGGATGTTTCAGTGTCTTTTATGGGTTTCTTAAAACTGTTCACTTCTGAAAACAGTCCATTTATTAAATCTGTTTCCTACCAGGACACCGACATACCTAAATGGAATAACAGACACGTGCATAAATGTACTGGGTTGTACTTCCAGAAGTGTGAGCAGGTTTAATGTACATTGTGTTGCTTACTGTGAGTTATGGTCAATAACGTTGGAGAAACAGCATCATGGTTTTTCTTTACTATATTGCTGCTCCCCTTGACTAATGTAGGGAGCTATTAGAGTGGCACTTCAAAAAACATTTGAAAAACAATTCTTTATGACTGCTACCACTAAATAAATAGAAATAACGTCTAAAAATAAGAAAAAGATGTGTGTTTGTTAAGTAGATTTTTTTTAACAGTGCTTAACACTGCCCAATAGCAGAAAGGGTCATCGTGGTATGTAGTGAGTTCATCAGTGCTAAGTACATATGGAGGGGATGAAAGAGACCAAACCCAGAACCTCTAGTCAGTTTCTAACACTTAAGTATGTGTGCTATCAGGAAGCTTCAAGTTGTAAAATTTCTTCCCAAACAGAAATGAAGCCATTTTTGTGATAGCAAAATCCTACACTAAAGACTTGCATGGTGTCAATTCAATTCACACTCATTCTGCAAAGGGCAAAAAGAGAGGGAATGAGGAAGCCTTCAAAAATGTCTAAACTCTGCTCCTTTCTGCAGGACCCAAGGGTACAAGGCCAGAGGAAGAACCAAACATCCTATGTCCGTTCATTCTCCAGAATCCGGTAGACGGCCTTTTGTAAATGTAGAAAATCATCCAACCTCCATCCAATGACCAGTGTCCAGAGTATACCCAAAAATGTGAGACAGCTCCTTCCCTGTACCTCTTACCAATACCCAAAGGGGAAGTCAAGTAAAGTGCCACAGTGCTCTATTAATACAAAACTGCATTTAGGTATAAGCATTAAATACAATGCTTACTAAATTCAAAGCTAAGCCATCCAATAAAAGATTCAAAGTAAATGCAATTGCAAGAAAGCTGCAAGATGATTATCCTATGGGTGTTACTGTAACCTCCCTGAAAAAGAAGTGGTGCCCTTCCATATTTCACTATGAAGTGGTTAATGTTTACACTAGCCACTCAACAAAAATGCAGCTTCGTTCAGTCACAAATCAGTATTATGCATGTGCTTTTAAAATAGCAATTAAAACCTGTTAAAGGCTTTAGACACAGAATGCCTTCCCATATATTAGCCACCCCTTTTTAGTTCTACTCAGTAAGTAGGGGAGGTGATAATCTCAGGTCACAGAGAAGGAAGGGCTCACAGAGGAAATAATTTGAAACTTAAACCAAACCACCACTCTGCACAGGATTTGGAGCTTGTCTCATCCATTGTACCATGCTGCCTCCCCAAGGTGAACTTATCTAACCTGCACACTGGTAAGGTTTTTCAGGCTTGCTACTGAAAAGAGGAATATACTGAAAATACTGATTTTTCTTGGCTTGAATCTACAATACATAAAAGTATCCAAATAACAATATCAACCTTTCTGAGCCCATTAAAACACACACACACACACACACACACAGGGAGATGACTCTGGCCTTTTATGACTGAGCGGCTTCTAGTGGTGGATGTTATGTCAGGGGAAGCCGAATTGCTGAGTCCTAATCCTTCGCCTATATTGAAATCCAAATTCTTTTGGGCCACTAAGGGAATTTGAAAGGATAATTAGGCATAAATCACCAATAGTTAAATAATGCAGTAGCCAAAGCCCATTAATGGTATTATATAGTAAAGGCAGTATTACATTTTACTGGCTTAGAAAAATTAGGCCCATTACCCAAACTGCTACAACTCGCCTTATCGGAGTGTCAATCAGGAAACAAAGGAAACCTAAAGTCGGTCCACAACCTGTGACTGTTTCAACTTTTTTTTTTTTTTTTCAGCACATCGCTGCATATCATCCATTTGGTGCATGGCAGCGGAAAAGGAGGGAAGTCCTCCACACCAAATGTTCCCAGGTCAGCAGAGAGGATTAGAGCTCCAGTGCCCAAAGCACAATACAACCTGGAGAGTGACGTGCCAAGAGGAATCACTAAGTACCACCGGCGGTGTTTGCGGCCAAAAAGAAAAAAGCACGCTAAAATTTAATTATAAGTTTAGCAACTTTCTAGGACAGGGAACGTGCTTCTGCTTTGAGCTCCACGGCATCGCTTCCAACCAAAAGCAAACCATCCTCCGGGCAGGGGCCGAAATAACGGGAAAGCGGCCGGTCCGCGCCAATCAGCGGCGCCCAAGTCTCGTTAGCGCAGATCTGTCAGTTCGCCGCCAGGCCGGGCAGCTGTTGATCTCGGGGCCATTTTTTTTTTTTTTTTTAAACGGAGACGGAGAGCGGACGGGAAGGGAGCGAGGAAGGCTGAGCCAGGCGGAGGGGGAGGGGAAGAGGAGGTGAGGACGTCCCAGGAAAAGTCGGAGAGGGCTGCAAACTGGCGGGGACCGGGCGGCGGGGCTCGGCGGCGCGGAAGTGGGAGGAGAGTCTAGGGGAGGGGGAAAGGGGCCCGCGCCTCAAAGTTCCGCGTCCCGGCGGCGCCCGCGCTCTGGGGCTGCTCACCTAGCAGGAGCGTGGTCCAGGTCCGGCCGCGCCCCGCGCGCCGCAGGCCCAGCGCCCCGCGCAGCCCGGTCACCAGGCGCCCCCCGAGCCCGCCCCCGGCGGACGGCGCGGCGGGCTCAGCGCGGGGCCCCTTCCTGCCCGCGGCGCCCTTGCGCCCGGGGGACCGGGGCGCGCGCTCGGGCCCGGGCTCCCCGGCGCCGGCGTCCGGCGCCCCCCTCAGCGGCGACTGAGAGGCGCGGGGCGGCTGGGGCGGCTTGGGGGCCGCCTCCCGGTGCTTGTTCCGCGCCTGCAGGACCATCTTGGCATAGTCGCGCCCGCTCGCTGCGCGCGCCCGGACGGCGGCCGGGGAACGGCGGGCTGGCGGGGCGGCCCGGGCGCCGCTCACTCTCCGGCGGGCGGGCGGAGGGCGGGCCGTTCCCTCCCCGCGGGCCGGGAGGCGGGGAGAGCAGCAAGGCCGGGCGGCGGCTGCTTGCTTTGGCGGTACGGCCGGGAGGCGGCGCCGGACTCGCGCGCCCGCCGCCGTTGCTGCCGCTCCGGTTGTCACGGCGACCGCGGAACGCCGGGGGGCGGGGGCGGGGACACCCCGTGAGCGGCCACGGCCCCGCCCCCGCCGCCCCGCCGCCCCTCCGCGCTGGACGCGCGCTCCCGGCTGGCCAGCGCGCACGCGCGGACTTCCGGCGCGGGCGGAGTAAGACCTGGCGGCGGCCTCGCGACCCCCGCCCTGCTCGGGGCCCGCGTGGGGTTCTGTCGGGGCTCGGGCGCTGAACGCCTTCCGGGAGCGGCCGCCTCTCCCCCTGGGAGTGGTTGGGAGGAAGCAAGGGCCGTCTCCGGGCGAGGGCTGTCGGCGAAGTTTCGGACCCCATTCAGGGTGCGCGTGAAGCCCCGCGAAGCCCGCGTGGCCCTGGCGGCTCGTGGCGGGAGTGGACCGGGCGGGGGAGGAGACGCTCAGGAACGACCACGGGGGGCGCTGTGCCGGCGTTCTGCAGCCTCCGGGGCCCGTCCGCTGGGAGGCGAACGGAGAAAAGTCAGTGGTCTCACCGACTCCGCAGTGTGTGATCTCGCTGCTAGGGGACACTGCCCAGGGCAGTTCCCTCCACGGACGCGACCGACGGTGCAGCCCGATTTAAAATGGCAGCAGAGTATCTCCGGGAAAGTGATAAGCGTGGAGGCACAAGTAAGTGTGTGCCTGACGTTGCAATCCTAAAGTGAAAACCAGGGTAGGAACCCAGGTTGAAGGTGATCAAACTGAACGGCCCGAGAAGGAAAGATTATCAACAAGTATGTTCTGTAAGTTTCGCGTGCTGTGATCTCGTGACTTAAAGCAGAGAAACTTTATTTGCTGATAAAATACAAAACTTTAGTGAGAACGTATTTTCTCTAACAGAGCGCGGAATGCGTGAGTAAAGGAAGCCCAGCAAGGTTAAGAAAACCAGGCAAACCCCAGTTTCCCTCCTCCCTCTATTCCACAGCACTCCCAAATTCTTTGCACAAAACCCTACAGCTTTATGGGTTAACTAAAAGGTTTCCTACCTTGCGGTGTCCTGTGGGCTTGTTCCAGAAAGTTGCCCTTAAATCCCAATTTTGTAAATCAAGTCACTTTTAATTATTTCCATTATAATTCCAGAGGCTTCACGTGGCTATGGATCCTACCCTTAAGTTGCTCTACTGAGTGACGTCTTTATTAAGGAAGTTAATACAGGCATCCATTCACTGTTACGCCTTTTTAAGCGACAGAGAATTCTTTTGTAAAGGGGAAAAAAAAAACGTTGCCATGCTAATTGGTAATCCCTCATACTCTGTATTTTGTGAATTAGGATTTACAGCTGTTGTTTTTATTGGAACAGGGAACAACTATTTTTAGACACTTTTTCAAAAAAGTGATTGCAAGTGAAATCAGGGAATACTTGAATTCTTTTTTTTTTTAATACTTGAATTCTGAAACAATGTGTCAGATGGATCCAGTGTTGTCCTCTTGGATTAATTTTGAATTGATGATCGATTAGATTAAAAGTACCCTACTTCAGTGTCTGTTAAAGGTAATACAAATAATTATTGACTGTTTTTAATGATTGGAAAAACACCTGGAAAAGGAAGTTTAGTATTTGAACAACTGGATTGCTTGTCTATCTCCTATACATGGTAGGCTGGATTCAGGAACTGCCTCCCTTCAACTGGTACCATTTCACCCAAGAAAATACATGTTGAATGAATGAATGAGTAAATGAATGCAGGAAATGATGTAATCAAATGATTATTCAAAACCCTGTGTTCTGTAGTGCAGTTGAAATCACCTTGTTCTAGCTCTCTCCTACAGTCTCAGATTTCTAGAGGACAGTCTTTTCTATTCAGTTTCATTCTGAATAGAACCTAACCCAGAGCCTGACTATGGAAGTTTGTGGAATTGAATTAACAGAGGACACCTATATTTAAGACCCAGCCAGTGGATTTTGATCAAGTCCACCATGGCTGATGAGACATCTTCTTTGCTTAGAGACCATGTAGAGAATCCCAGAGAGGAGCAGTGTGGGATATTGGTCAAAAACCTGGTGATTTTAGGTCAGAGTTCCAGCCTTTGGTCTGAAATGTGCCAGCCCTATGGCGTTGGCCAATTTCCTCATCCCTAAAATAGAGGTAATGAAAACATCTATCCTATAGGTTTGTAAAAATTAAATTAGACAATGTATGTAAAGTATCTAACAATTACTTCCATCAGAGTAATTGGTCAGTAAGTGTTCAAAGCAATGGATGGTGAGTAAGGAGGATGGTAGGTCCTCCGCCCTCCCAGAGGCTGACAGTCTCCGATGGATGTGAGGAGGTAGGGGAATAAATCACAGAAGAGCAAGTGTGCTCTTTGGACCAGTTGTACACTGGATGTGATTTCAGCTTCTAAGCTACCTGAGCAGTTGACCTTCCCTGAGGTTCCTGCTTCCACACATGCTCTACAAATGATGCCCATTGGTGAGGCATTAAACCTGGATAAAACAGTAGGCATATCCTCCTGCTCTTCCTCCCTCCATCCCAACCCCCAAAAAAGTATATTTCACACGGGGTGGGTGGTAGAGCAGAAACCAGAACGGTCATGGAAGGTTACATGCCAGATTTCATTTTGCATTTATCACAAGAGCCCGGATTGCACTGCATTCATATTTGTATCTTTAGGCCAGTGCCTGCCACATAGTGGTGGATGCTTTAAAAAAAAAAAAAGGACAAACTGGAAGTTGCATTTTAAAAATTGTTGTGCATAGATGATCCCATGAATCAATTCATGATTGTAATGAATATGGATTAAGCATTATAGTCAGTGGCCACCTTCAATGTGCTTTTCTTTTTAAGAGTTACAGATGGAGCAGGAAGGTACTTCCTTATGGGACATTACAGAAATACTGAGCCAAGGCAGACCGATTCCAACAGAGCAGTCACTCATGAAGACCCTAGTCTGGTCCCCAGGATGCAAATCCAGTCCCTTTCTCACTAGAAGCTACACTTGGGGCATTTGAAATAAAAACTTTTACTTAAAAAAAATAATTTATAAAGACTTTGGGGATGGAGAGAGAGGGAATTAAAAAGGGAAATGAACATAAAAGAGATGACAAGTAAATGCCCCCAAATAAAGCTTAACAATATTAAAATAAGCAACCAGGGAAACATGTTAAATAAGCAATGAAAAGAAAAATTAGGTCAAGGGAAGCCTATGCTGAGACCCAGTTTCCTTATTTCTCTACATTGGCATTTTAAAGGCCCTTTAAAACTTTCTGATTTCCCGCATTTCCTCCCACCTGCTCTCTTGCCCACAGAGTGAAGCAAGAGGAGAATCTTGACTATGGCCTCTATTTCTCATTTTCTTGGACTGGGTCACTTATCTCTTTACTGGAGAAGTGTCCTGGGGGCAAGTTCTAGATTTCTCAGCAGTATCTCCTAACAGGAAGAACCTGCAAAATCCCAGCCCACTTTCCCAGAAGCCTAAAATGGGTGGGTGCAACAAAGTCTGTGTAACAGTCAACTTTCAGCAAAGCTCCAACATTAATTTGTCAGTGTCTTATAATGTATGCCTTTAGTCTCTGGGGAGAACAAATGTAAATTGCTACTTTATTATTTTTCAGATTTTATCTTCCCTCTTTCTGGTAGCTGACCTTGTAATTTAAACTGTTTCTGCTCAAATGGAGTGTTCCTGGGAAACTCAGGGAGTGCATTATTAGTTCTACTTACAGGGCATCATGGAGAACCATTCGGGCTCAGAAGAGCATGTTTCCCTAAACTGCAGGTCCTGTTGCTGAGGGCTTGCTGTGTCCTCGATGCCTTAGTAGACATTACAGACATTAAAAATTCATATACTAAGTCTCCAACCCCAAAGGGTTTACAGCTTAGACAGAGACACAGGGTAAGCTAGAACAAAATGTAGTTCTGTAGGAAAATATGTGATCCAGAGTGTAAGTACTGAAAGAGCTCCAAAGAGAAGAGCCCATGGCTGACATGACTGGGGAGTTCGCAGGGAGGAGGAGAAACGGTCTAGGCCTTGTGGGAATAATAGATTTTGTTTGAACAGAAGGAAACACGGAGAAGGCATTACAGCTGGGGAATAGCGTGTTTTGAAACCGTATGTGGCTGATATGTTGTATAGGAGGTACTTATAGGAACATCTTAAGACCTTTCAGAGTGAGGAAGGGAAGAAACAGCTAATGTAAGTATCAGGAATAAATAGACGGGTTAAAGAGTGACTAAATGAAGTAATGATTGGAGTATGACATGCCCAGAGCAACCCAACATGGCTCCTGGCTCTCAAAGCCCTATAGATCTATCTAGACCTGACCAGGCTCCTCCCTGAAGGATGCTAAGCAACCCTCACACCCGGGAGCCGTAGAAATACTGAGAGCCAATGAATTCCACCCCAGGCTCTGATTTGGGCCAGGAGTTACTCTTGTCTGGCAGGCGTCTGGTGACCCCTAGCCAGAACACTTAGTCTCTCACCTGCCTCCAGCCACGGATCAGATAAGGGACTGACCTAGACTCCTGTCTTGAGGCTCCAGGGGAAGCACCTGCACAATTTTGCCTTTCACCCCTAAACTGTTGCCTCTACCCAACCTTACCTTGTGCTCCCTGAGGCCATCAGCCCATCCCTGATGCACTCCGTTCTTCTCAGTAGTCTCCACCTCCTGCTGTTTCCAGAGGCCCCTTCTGCAACAGGTTCATTCCTGACAAGGCCACCCCTTCTCTCCCCAGAGCTCCTTTCTGCCTCCTGGAGAGCTTTTCCGAACTCCAAGGCAGCTCTACCCTTCGTCGTAGCGGTCCTCCATGGGCATTACTCTAGCCCTGGTTCCAATCTGCTCAGTTCCTTCCAGTGCTCTGAGGGACTACATCACGTGTGTAGCAACCCAGCCCCTCGGTTCCCCACCACCCTCTCTGGTGAGCTGCACTCCTACTCCGTGTCATCCACCTGCTCTTAAGGCTCATCGGATCCTTGTCATCACCCTGACTGGCTTTGCTCTACATTGAAAACTCAAACAACCCAACCTCCAAGGCCTCTAAGTCTCTTGGTTATTCCATTTCTAGTGCCAAGG
This sequence comes from Mellivora capensis, assembly GCA_004024625.1. NCBI lineage: Eukaryota > Metazoa > Chordata > Mammalia > Carnivora > Mustelidae > Mellivora > Mellivora capensis. The sequence continues at coordinate 12,701 of PISX010004184.1, read as the reverse complement.
CCTATCCCTGCAGCTCTCTCTGCCAAGATCTCCACCTCCCCTACTGCATGTCCTCCTCTCCCACCAACCTGACAAAATGGTACTGTCCAACTTCAGATCTGCACCCAGTGCTGCTGAGGAGCACTGGAGAAATCCCACAATGTGGAAGGCAGTAATCCCTAGGAATTTATAGTTTCCCTCAGCAGCTGGACCCCAAGTGCTTCCTGAAATCCTTCCATATTCTCCTGGTCCCATTCTCCAGAGCAGGTGCAGCAAAAGTTCACGAATACAATGGAGTGTCCCTAAAACAGAATTCATGTGTTGAAACCTAGTGCCCAGTGTGGTGGTGTTTGGAGGTGGGACCTTTGGGAGGTGATTAGGTCATGAGGGTGGAGACCTTGGGGATGGGATTAGTACCCTTATTAAAGAGTCTTAGCATGCTCCTCCGCCATCTTCGTCCATGTAAGGACATGCTATAAAGAAGGGTGTCTATAAACCAGGAAAGAGACTCTCACCAGACACCAAACCTGTGCCTTGATCTTGGACTTCCCAGCCTCCAACTGTGAGAAACGAATTTCTGTTGTTTATAGGCCACTCAGTCTCCATCTTGTCATCTGACCACACACTTGGTTTTTCTGTCTCTTTGGCTGTTCTTTTCCAATCTCCCTTAAAATTCCCTCTTGTTCACAAAATGTTGATCTCCCCCAGGTTAAAAAACCAGCTTCTCCCCCTTTTTACTCTACATATGTTCCCTGAACATTTTCACTGCTCTCTGATGAATATTTCCATCTCCAGCCCAGATCTCCTTCCAGAATCTCAGATTCCTATACACAACTGCACATTCGGTATCACTCTGGCATGTCTTTTTGGCACCTTAAAACCCCAAATCCTGGGGCACCTGGGTGGCTCAGTGGGTTAAAGCCTCTGCCTTCAGCTCAGATCCCTGTACACAATTACACATTTGATATCACTCTCGCATGACTTTTTGGCACCTCAAAACCCCAAATCCCGGGATGCCTGGGTGGCTCCGTGGGTTAAAGCCTCTGCCTTCAGCTCAGGTCATGATCCCAGGGTCCTGGGATCGAGCCCCGCATCAGGTTCTCTGCTCAGCAGGAAGCCTGCTTACCCCTCTCTCTCTGCCTATTTCTCTGCCTACTTGTGATTTGTGTCTGCCAAATGAATAAATAAATAAATAAATAATCTTTAAAAAAAACAAATCCAAACCTGTTTCATTTCTAGTGTCCTAATCTCAGTAAATGGCACCACAATTCCCTCTATCCTCCTATCGAGGAAGTCATTCTTATTTCTTCTCTCTCACTTCCATCATCCCATCAATCACAGAATCCCACTGATTTGTCTCATGAATGTCTCCCAAATAAATTCTTTTCTTTCCATCCTTATAGCCATGATCCACCACTCTTTTTCACATGGCCTTCAGCACTTCCTAAATTAATTTTGCATCTTCTCTTGCTGCCCATCAATCCTCCGAAGAATGCAGTATGCAAATTTGACAATGTTGCTCCTTAAAAACAAAAAGGCAAAAAACTCAGCCCTCCCAAATTCCTCAGCATGACATACCAGCCCATCATGATCTGTGCCATACTGTGCTCGCCCACTTCTGTTTCTTCTCCAGCCCCATCCCTGCCTTGTCTCAACACCCTTGCCCTCAATCCCCCTGGACCTATGCATGCCCTCTTCTCTTGAACTGTCGTTCCACTCCTGCCTACCCAGCCCCTAGCAGTTGTCCAGAACAACTGACTCATCCTTCACACCTCACTTAGAAACCAGTTCCTGCAGCAACTTTCCTCCCCCTCCCTCCCCGCCCCCTGGGCTATATACATCCAGTAACCTAGACTCCTGTCTTTCCTATTACTTACCACACAGTCTCTGCCTGTTTATTGCTCCACCTTCTCTGTTAGACCAAACGTCTCTTGAAGGAAAGCTCTGTAGTAGGTCCCGTTGCCCAGGAAGCAGACTCGGAGGTGAGAGCGCACAAGCAGGTGGTTTGTTGGGGGGCGTTCTCAGGAACAGAACCTGTAAGGGAGCAGGGAGGGAGGAAAGCTCGACTGGGCAGAGGAGGAATTGAGCCACAGCACAGGTGCAGTGAAGGCCTCAGCCAGCCCAGCAGGGAGCTCTGGAACTGGGATGGCCCTTCCAGATCATCCCAGATTGTGGCAAGGGACACAAGCCTTTGATCGCACATTGACAACTATGGATGCTAACTGCTTACAGAGGGGGGAGAGGATAGGGAAAACTGAGCAAGGCAGCTCCACGAAGTGTGCACACCCAAGGGCAATCCCCCAATTCCTGAAGATGGGCTCAGCAATAAACCCTCAGCAGCCTCCACCCCAACCTCTTCGCCCACCCCCCATCCCCCACTGCACACAACACCCATGTCCACACCAGGTAGTGGTGTCTCAGGGCCTGACACACCACAGGCATCTATTCTAGCTTTTGCTTCCATTTTCACTTTTTGAAGACAAACATTTTTCTCAAATTTCTCTTTTATTATTAATAACCTGTGCATTTGTGAAGGAGACATTCAGGAGAAGCATACAGAGTTTGCCAGTAGGAAAAAAAAAAATGGAAAAAGCAATAGAGATACATTTTCACAAAGTTTACCCTTCATTCTTTTTTTTTTTTTTTTTTTTTGGAGAAATACCTCTTGAATATCCCTAATAATTCTTCTTTAGTAGTTTAAGATGGATCTTGGAAACAGGTCTTGAAAATACTGCCAAAAAAAAAAAATGAGGTAGATAACAATAGACCAAGTACTATTTATAAAACTTTGTTAAAAGGTTACACAGATACATGATTCTGAGTTCTGTGGGAGGCGTCTTTGGTGTCACCTGACACTAAGGGTGGGGGGAAGAGGCTTTGGGGAATGGCCGCAGCTGCTCAGTGAATACCACAGTTCAGCCAGCTCCCATCCCTGGAGCTCTGGAAACATTAATACTACTGGGGAGCCCTTAAGAAATGCCAGTGCCCAGACCTCACCCCAAATCATGAAATCAGAGAGGCCAGAGTACCTCTTAGAAGCTCCCGGGTGATTCTGCCAAATGGTGAGGCTGAGACCCCTCAACCCTCGGGAAGAAAGAAATGATGTATATTCTTTGGTTACATGATAGACTTTCAACATATATTAATTTACTTTCTGTAGGGTCTGTGTGGTAAAAGGGAAAAAAAAAACAATGAGGTAGGAAGAAATGCAAGATGTCACTCTGTTCAAAGCCAAGAGTGGCTTTTTCACATCAGAGGCAGGCTTCTGTCCAGGACACCATTTCTATTTGAGTTTTTCTTCTGCAGCCTCTCCAACACTTAGACCTGGTCACAGACACCAGCTTAACCCACAGCACACAGTAGTACACCGCGCTGGTTGGGAAATAGTTGGGAACTTCAACTTGGAGTGCCAGGGATTCGCCTCCTAGACTCCTTTTCCTCTCCCTGGCCCAGACCCAGCTTTGCCACAGCTTGGGAAAACCCAGAGCAGGAATCTCCTCTCTCCCCCCCTTCCCAGAATAGCCAGAAACAGAAAGAGCTGAACAGTGATGGATGTAGGGAAGGAGAAATGAATCAAGGTGCGAGTGTGAGCAGCCAGTAAAGAGAGTCACGACATATTTAGAAGAACAGCTCCTTGTGCCAGATCTCGGTTTTCCCGGAGTTACCCAAGTCCAAGACATATTTCTGGAGGTAGCTGAGGAAGAGGCCCATGGGATTTGAAGTATACTGAAAACAAAAGAAATGCGGGTGGAGGCACCCAAAGTAAGTTACGTGCGGGCAGTATTCAGTGCAGGTATGATGTATTTGTTCTTTATGCCCAGAGACCAAACTACTGGTAAAACATCAAGGAAAATCCTCAGAAAAGCAAAATCCTCCCAATAATAAATAGCAACAGCTACTCTAAAACTTGCCTTTACCAGATCCTGGGCACTGTTCTGTGTCTTTCATACAAATTATTTAATCCTCACAACAACTTGCAAGTTGCATACTTTTATTCTTTCCAACTTACTAGGGGGAAAGCAGAGAGAGGCTCAGTAACTTGCCCAAGGTCAGGCAGCTGGTTAGAGGTGGAACTGGGATATGAACCCATGGTGGGGGGCAGGGGGGCCACTCTGCCCAGTCCTTAAGTCTGTACTCTCTTTGAAGAGGAATGTTCATGAAAGGTACCATGAGTTCTGGCTTCCCTTAAGAGCTAAAAATTGCTTCCTTGAAAATAAAGCCTATACACACTCATCCAACAATTACCGGCTTTCTCAAGAGAGTATGTTCAGGGTGACTGAGTGTGACATATCACAGGGATTAACTTGAGTTCTCTTTAATTCATGTATTGTAAAGTAAGTTGTGTGTAGACTTTGGGACTCTATTTTTAGTAAGACATGACTTGCTCTACTGCTGACAGCCCATTGCAACCCCCGGGGGCGGGTGGGGTGTGTGTGGAATTGCAACACCACCATTTTGGGAAGCACCAGGCTGGCGAATAGACCTAAATGGGAGGATATTTATATGACTGAGTTGGAAAAGGTAGCTGGAAGATGCATGAAACTAGATAGCAGCAGTTTGCGTCAGACCTCCCAGCTTCGTGCCTTTCTGGAAAAGTGGGCAAGGAAAGTAGCTGGCAGAAGAGCAAACGTCACAGTGTTGCAGTTGAGCTGCAGAGATAAGCTTCAGGCCATCCTGCTGCCTGCCAAGACGACAGGACAGAAGTCCCAGAAGCCGCAGCTTTTATTGCGTAAGATTAAATCGCTGCTGGCTCAGAGTTCTCCCCTTTGAAACAGCAAACGGCAGGCTCTGGAGGAAGAATGAACCACTTCTCCCGGGACATCCGCATGCCCAGATGTCTTGCCCCCTTGATGCTTCGGGTCAGTGAGGTGACTTTGGTCAAGTCACTGAATATCACTATGAAAGTATAAAATGCTTCCCTAGGTCCCTTCTTACTCAGAACCCTGTGTTGATTTGATTAAAATGAGACTGGTGCAGACTTTTGATTCCCTTTGAGAAGGGCTAGTTTGAATGCTAGATTTTCACTGCGTATTTTCCTCCTGCCTTCAGTTTTCTCCCAGTAATCCACCTCGGTGTTGTTTTCTTTTTCATTTCCAGTGAAGAGATTTTGCAAAGCCCTACTAGTGTGTCTCTGGCCCACAGACTCTAAAGCGTACATTGCTTGTACACCAGAATGGGGGATGCCCCCCGCCCCCACCTACACCTGCAAGCTTGCAGCTGCATTCTGTGACTTGACCCTTCGCCCCAGGTGAACGGATGTTGACCCACACAGGGCCAAGCTTAGCATCTTCCCCGAAAATTCCGTCTAATTTAGTTTGGACAAGCCTGCTGAATGGAGGACTCGAAATAGAAAATGACGGAGCAGCCTCCTTCTGTTTGTCGTGTCAACTGAGAAGTAGGAAAGATATCAATCTGCGGGAAGAGTGGAAAGGAGAACAGGGGAGGGAGGGAGGGAGAATGGATGGATGAGTGAATGGGTCCTGAAGAACCATGCTTCCCACCAGTCTGCTCGCAGACCCTGCCTGAAGCCCCCCCCCCCCCTTTCAAGGCTCCAGAGCAGAGGCACCCTGCAGTTCTTCTTTCTGTAAAGTCTGCCTGCATTTTTTTTAAATGCTTACAACCAAGAGTTCTAACTCCTAAATGAATGAATTGTCATTAATATGACAACTGAAATGGGCGAAGGTGAAGGTGAGGTAGGAAAGCAGAGCAGACTCCCTGTTAGAATGTCTCTGTCTCTGCTGGTTTCTGCCAGGCCCCATTTGCTCGTGTTCTATATTTTGCCTCTGAATAAGCCAAAGAAGCTGCGTTCCCACTTCAAGGGGGAAGCAAGAAAGTGAATCATTCTCTAACTTCTGTCCTAAGCCCCCAACACCTGATAACATTGAGAAAGAGCTGGATCCCAAACACGATCCAGCACATTTGCTGCTAACAAACCCGGCTGACGGGGGTGTCAACAGTCCTACCTTCAGTGACTTAAGGAACAACACCTGTTGTTCACTTGACATTTGCTTTTGGTTGGACCCTACCCTGGATTCCTGGAGGAACACATACCCTCGACCCCTTTCCAACATAAATCCCAACCCCAAGTAAGAGCGAGACTCATTCTCCTTTCCTTTCAGAGTCTCCCAGACACTCCGTCTGCTCTTCTGTCGCTCATGCTATTCAATAAACCCTGCTTGCACTTTCTCCAGCTTGCATTTGATTTCTGTCCTGGTCCTGGTTCTATCTTGGCTGGTCCTGAGGGACACCCCCTGGGTCCTCAGGCTCAGCCGGTCTGCATCAAGGGAAAACTTTTTACTTGTCTTACTGCTACATGTAGAATAAAAATAATATTTCATGAAAAACAGGCCGATGACCGTTCTTTTTATTTTTAAATTCTTTCCTTTATAAACATTCATACTCAGCAGCAACATATTTGCAAGACATTGAGCTTGACAATGGGGTTAACAAGATGCATAGCGACATTGGGCAACCTTATTTTGATCAAGGGCAAATTCAGGAAAAAGCACAAATGCTTACAGGCTATATTTCTCTTTCATTCAAAATGGCTTTGTTGTTGATCCTATGGGAGAAATTATATTCTTTTGGCTTAGGTGATCTGTTTATTGAAGAGAAGAATGTCAATGAGAAAACTGTTTGCTTTTCAGCCTTTGAAATATTATAATATGGTCCAATTTGAAAACTAGTAACACCAGACAGCTTTTTCTAATTGTTCATCTTCTTTGTTTGGACAGTGCCTTAACTTTTGCCATGAGCTCATCTGCATTAGCCCCCTTTATCCTCCCATCCCTCTTCCCAAAGATCTATTCCAAGGAGTAATAGTATCCTATTTAACGTGGATAAACTGAGGCTCTGTAGAGCTTTCAAAACATCTCTGTAAATTCTTTGACATTCTTCCCATCAAGAAGCGGGATATACATTCCCTACCCTGGAACATAAGCAGGACTTTCAAAGGCCTCCAGGAAAACAATGTCGTGAACCAGTCACTGTGTGGCCTGTGAGGCCGAGTCACAAAACACGGCCGCCTTCCACCTGCCTCTCTCCGGGGACAAGCGCCCTTGTGTAAGAAGCACCCTTCGTGTAAGAGGTGCAGCTGCCCCGAAGCCGTGGTGCTAGAGAACCCACACAGAGGGACCACACTGTGCTAGGGACGGGTGTCTCACAAGCCCGAGATGTTACAGCCCCAGCTCTTTAGGTCCTGCCCGGCCGGACAGCAGACCTGCAAATGGAAAGGTTTTTGTGAGAACCCTAGCCCAGCCACCATGTAATGATAATTGCAGAAGGACCCAAATCCCCCCGGCAGGGTCCTGTGGACACCCAAACCATGAAAGATAATAAATGCTTATTTTCATTTTATGCTACTAAGCTTGGGGTGGTTTGTCGTTCAGCAGGTTCCAAGAGAAGTCACTTTCCCAGATCCCTCAGGAACCTTCCAGTGAAGCTGGGGCTCAAATCAGTGCATTCCATTCAATGGGGTAGTCACCAGACAGCGGTGAGCCCTGGGGGCCCAAAAGACTAAGGCACCGCCCCAGCTCTCCACTATCTGGCCCTTCTCCTTCCAGCTCACCCTCACAGCAGCTCTGGCCTCCTGGGGGTGAGCCCCACCGAAGCTTGTTTCTAGAAGAAAATGGCTCCAGGGCACGATGGCTATTCCTCTGCACTACGCCGTGTGCAGGTGGCTTCTGGCTCCAAGAGTGGCCAAGTCCACTGCCAGCTTGGCTTTCCCTCCAGTCCTCTGGGCCTCCTCCGAGGAGTTGGCTGGCTGTGTTTGCATTTGAAAGCAGGCAGTGTTGCAAAGGTAGGTGGGTGCCCTGCACCCTGCCTGCAGAGTGTTGCTTGGCTCTAATGAATTAGGCGCAGGCCCCAGTCTCACATTTGGCTGCATCTACAGAAAAAATATGTGTGTTCTGGGCCCCAGCTGATCTTTTAATCGAGCTTCTCTGTTCTAAAATAAACATTCTCTGTTAAAATTGTAAATGTTCATCTGCTTCTTCCAAAGAGATTGGTAAAAAGGCATAAAAATATAAAAATCATTTTTCACTTATAATGAACTGAGGGCTGCTGGGTGGCCTGCCCTCAGTTAGTGTTCCAAGGCGTTCCTGTAGGGGGCGCCACTTAAATTAAAAACAAAAACAAAAAACATGGGCATGGCGCCACCTGGGATATAGCCTTACTGTGGTACTGTGTGCTAGGCAAAAGTAAGTCATCTTTTTCATTTCTGGGGCATATGCATTTTCATTTAACATCTATATGTTTCATGAATTGAATTGACAAATATTTACCAAGTGTTCACTTTTTTAAATAGGTTTTTTTTTAAATGAGAACCTGCTTATTTTTGCCTGTTGCAATATCCAAGTCCAATGAAAAGATTCATTGCCAAATTTATTTTTCTGCTTTCTAGGTTTCCTTTAATCCAGGCATGTACATATAGGAAGGAAGAAGGAGGAGGAGGAAGGGAAGAAAGAGGCAGAGTTTCAGGATTGTGATGGTAACACATGATTATCATGTGTTATCATGGTTAACATAATATATTAGAACATGGTAAATAACATGGTTAGAACATTAAGCATAGTTCTTGCCCAGGATAGTGGCTCCATGAATGATAAGTACCGGTCATTACTGTTCTTGCCTTATCTTTCCAAGGTTTCTCCACCAAGCAGATAAAAATGAAGTCAAACTAGAAGGACAATTTAAATTTCACCGACTGGCTGCTTGGCTGCCATCTGCAGGATCTTCACACCGCCTCCACCTGTGAGTTGCAGCCCAGTGTTTCTGGGAAACTCCAAAAGGTGTGTGACAGACCGGTAAGCACCAGGCTGCTGTCTGCGCCCTGCAGGCCTGCATATGCCCTGTCGGTCACCAGAACGCCCTGTCTGCAGGGCTGTCCCTGCCGGGGAAGCTCCTCTGGTGGGAGGTACAGCCTTTCTGCCTCCCACCTGCAGATGTCTAGAGAATGGGGCCGTGCTCCCCCTGTGACACTCAGGTGCAGGGGGAGAAGGACCAGTGCTGTATGACTGGCTGTTGGAGGAATGCCAGCCAGGCTGGCTTGTGACCCCTCCCCCCCCCTCCCCGAGTTAAAATTTACAAACAGAACTACTCTTTTATTTATTTATTTATTTTTTAAAGAGAGACACAGTGAGAGAGGAAACACAAGTAGGGCCAGTGGGAGAGGGAGAAGCAGGCTTCCCACAGAGCAGGGAGCCCGGTGTGGGGCTCGATCCTAGGACCCTGGGATCATGACCCGAGCCAAAGGCAGACGCTTAACGACTGAGCCACCCAGGTGCCCCCGGAACTACTCTTTAAAGAAACATGTAGTGTCTTTCCCCTTCAGAGGAAACAGAGAAGGACCTGCTTCCCAGAGGCTGGGCTGGGCCAGGGGTGTGTGAATGCCTCCACCCTGAACTCAGAATCTCCACTTCCTTCAGCAGTGAAGACTTTGTTACTGGGCTCAGCTCATTGCCCTCATACCCCTTCTTTTGAGAGGTCTTCTCCCCTGGGGGTCTTTGCGACTCTCTACAGAGAGTTAGTCCCATAGTGGGCCTCGCCTGCGTCCTCTCTAGGAGGTTCTTCCCCAAGTGCAAACAGGCTGCTGTGGGGCTGCCACCAGTCTCCCCCGACTTCCAGCCTGTTCTATGGAGCACCTCTTCTAGATCTCATCCTCCTCAAGGGACTGGCCACCGTGGTGGCCATGGGTTCTGCTGGCTCCTGCTGGGCTGTGGTTCTTTCAGCCATGTTTCTGACACATGGCCTTAGGTAGCTTGGCTGCTGAGGGGGCAGGGAGGAAAGCAGTGTATTGTGAGCACTTTCTAAATGCCAGCCATTGTGGTAGCTACCTTCTCTCCTAACTATACTAGGATCCCTCTTTGAAAGAAAGGGGTGGCAGGGGCTGACTTCATCCTGGCCTCCAACCCAGCTCTGGCCAAATCAGGTCATGCTTCTCACAGACTCTCTGTCTCTGTGTCCCCTGAGGGAATCTCTGCTTATAAACACTCATGCCTTATGGTGTCATGAGAAACAGTAGAATGCCCTCAAGAGCTAGGCTGAACATGACTCAGGACAACACAGTTCTGGCCACCATGTTTGTTCCTCCTACATGGCCTTTAAACTGAACCCAGACCCTGGCTCTACCCTTTCTTCACTCTGGCACCATTCTGAGCCTGCAGTTAACTACCCACAGCCCCTCCTTGAGTGTGTCTCTTTATCCTGAGGTCTAAAGTCCTGCTAATCTCCTCCCAGGAACCTCTAGTTTCTCTAAGGGACCCAGCCCCTGAGGACAAGGGTCTCCTGGTATTCCTTCTCCTAGTGGTATATTCTCTTTCATTCCTGATACTGATAGCTGATGATCACGCACACAGGCGCTCTCTCTCTCTCTCTCTCTCTTCTTCTCTCCCTTTCTTGGTTCCTCTTTCATTGATTTTTGCTCTTATCTTCATTATTTTCTTCCTTCTACTTATTTTGGGTTTAGTTGATTCTTTTCTAGTCTCTTAATATGTAAGCTTAGATTATTGATTTGAGACTTTCTTTTTTAATATGAGCATTTTGTGCTGTATTTTTTTCTCTAAGCACTTCCTACAATGGTCAATAAGCTGTGTTTTCACTGTTATTCATTTAAAAATACTTTATTTACCTTGAGACTTCTTTCCCCTAGATAACCAGAAGGCTGTTTAGAATTGCCTTGTTTAATTTGCAAATGTTTGGATATGTACTAGATATCTTTCTGTTCTTGTTTTTTTCCTCTCTAATTCTGTTATAGTCATATGTATTATTGTCAACAAACTTGGTATGCTTTCAATTTAAAAAAAATCTAAGGTTTATTTAATGTCCTAGAACATGGCCTATCTAGGCACTTTAAAAGAATATAAATTTTGCTGTTTTAGAGTGGATTGGTTTTGGCTGATAGATCTTCCCTTGAGAACTGGCCACATTTTCTTGGTTCTTTGCTAACTCACTTTCGATTGTATTCTAAACAGTTTATTACAATGTTGTAAGACTCTGGGTCCTGTTAAAATCCTTCAGAAATTGTTGGATTTTTTTTTCCTCCAGAGAGTAATCTAGAGAATGTTGGTTTTGTGTGTTTGCTTGCTTTAGCAGCAATCAGCCTAGTTAGATACAGATCAGTTCTGTGGGACAGAGGCTTCGGATCTGAGTGGTGGTCACGCTGCTTCGGGTCTGTTTTCATGCATATGCAACTTCGTCACTAGCCCAGGCATCATGTTGGTTTGTACACAGAACTAGAGCTTTCCCTCCTCCAATTCTAACCTCTTCCGGATTTCCTTCCCACTCTCAGGTCCCCAGGAATACCTGTACCTGACCAGAAGGACAAGTTCTTCTGAGAACTTATTCAGGCCACTCTGTTATCCAATTCGTAATGACTGGTGCTGCATTCTGGGGAAAATGGTGAGGGGGAAAAAAGAGTGAAAACAATAACGGAAACTTCTTCCATACTCTTTGGACCACTGGGCACCCTTCTGTCAGATTGCTCTGACAAGAGAGATTAGTCTTTCCTCGGTGCTTTAGGACTCAGGCCCATAGCCACTGCGGTGAACTTCCAGACTGGGGCCACTCCTATGTGAGAGGTAGGAGGGGGAAAAAAAGCAAAAAAGTCAGTGTGTGGCACACTCTTCATGGGGCCCCCTTTCCTGCTCTGGTCAAGAAAGGAGTTTTCTCTCAGAATTCTGATGTCTGTGCCTGTGTGCCATTCCATTAACTGGGGCCACGATTAGGTCAACAGTGACATGAAAGAGGAAAAACAACCCCAAACATCCCAATACTGGTTTTTCTTAAATTTTGTCTTCCCTCTCCAACTTACCTTCCACTGTTTGCTTTTCAGATTCCTTAAGGAGTTGGGGTATTTTGTTGGCTTTTAGCTACAGTTTGTGGGGAAAATAGGCTGAGGGCTCACTTCATTTGGCCAGAGAAACCACCCTCAGTAATATTCGACATCTAACAGTGAATTCTATATACAACTTGGATTAGGAATGTTGGTTATGTGGGCATTGTAGAGACTTTGAGGGAATCTGATTTGCTTTGTTTGTTAGTCCGCATGTGACTCATTTGCATATTGGTAGCTTTTAACCTTTCAGGAATCATAATGATCCAGGGTTTCAATTTTATGTTGCCGTACTGGAAATGTACCCTACTGCTCCTACAATCATTACCCGTAATACTTCGTGTCATCGTTGGTTTGTAGGTCTGTTTCCTCCTAGAGGTTCCTTGAGGGCAGAGAATTTTTATCTGCCTTCTAGGCTTCTTCCAGTCTCTGGCACATAGCAGAAATGTGATTTTAAAAATATTTTTAATTGTCTGACTTTGCCTTAAAATTGACTTCCTGATTCTTGGCATCATGAGTGATGCCAGTGAGTGGTATTTTTCTGGTTTTGTTAAACCTGTCCTCTGACAGCAATATATCACGCATCCCTGAGAACTGGCCTGGGACAACAGTGGCTCATTCCTGACAGGGTCAGCACTTCACAACCATGAGCATCCTGGAGCGAGCGGGAGAGGTCCCCGTGAATCTTGGCTACTTCAGAGACAGGTAAACTAAAGCAGCAGGAAGTCAGTTGTTTTTCCCTTCAACCCACAATTATTAATCACCATGAAGAAATTGAAATGGAGAATCTGAGTCAACGCAGACTCATAATGGCAGTTCTGATTTCAATTTCCCTCAGCTGCATAGCACACAGCTCAATAGACCTTCACAATTCATTCAGTTTTACTTTTGC